>JBBBDQ010000514.1:2177500-2230000 GCA_037127315.1 Ascarosepion bandense | reverse complement strand
TTGCTAAACATGTAATATGTTTAATATAATTGTTTCTAAATTTGTATTGTAGTATCAACAATATGTAAATGAAAACGCCGAAAAAAATCGAAGTATTATTAATAAAAAAAAAAAGCAGCACTCAATAATATCAAATATGAACATGGCTACACTGTGCTGACCCTGTTTGGAATATATTACGTACATAATACAAAACAAATTAAAAACAAAGAATACTTATGCATTCAGTTAAATGTAAAATAAAATTAACCCTGTAATGTTGAAAATAAAATTAATCCTGAAATATTGAAAATAAAATTCATTTCAACTCTTTGTCAAGGGATGAAACGCGTTGGCTAAAAAAATATAGTTTTCTTTTTGTCTTCTTTATTTATTTTCATAATGTTATTTTCCTCATATTATCCTTTTGCATATATATATATATATTCATATTTATATATGTTCTGCCACTGAAATTGAGACATTAACCCATAAATACAGCAAAACACAACTTAAAGCGATATTTTATCATAATCCTCAATACGAAATATAGACTGCAAAGAACCAGTGTTGTTTACGAATTTATATACCCTTTATTCTCGAACAATCCAAATTCGTAAACAATTACATCGGCCACACAACCACAAGATTGGCCAAGATTGACATTCCATTTTTTAGACCACAGTTCAGTCCAATCTTATTTAAACCCACACGGATATCTACCAGGCACTATCCATAACATACTTATTGATAATACACACATAATAGTATATGTAAAATATGATTAAAATTAATGGAAGCATCATTAATAAAAAAGAAAAAAAAATCTATATTATATGATATCAGTTCAGTCAGTTAAGTGCCATACGTGATACACGCTTGGGCGATCATGTCTCGAAAGACTGAGCAGAATATTATTCCGCAGTAGGTTGCCATTGCTTTCTGTAGTAGACTGGTTGCCAGGGCTATAGAACCCAATCTGTCCTGTTATTTAACCCATAACTGGAGGGAAGTATTTGCGCGTAAGTGAATGCAAGGAATTCAACTGGAATTCGAATCCCCGATTTGTCGTTCCGAGTCGATATCTACTAAACCACAACGCATTTCCAGAACACGGAAACAATGTGCTTATGGTGTTCGGAATATAACATATACCTAAACTCTACTCACATTCAGTTACACGTAAAATAAAATTTACCCTTGATAATGGCTAAAAACGTTCGGAAAAACAAAACAGTTCGATAATTCTTATATAATTTGAGTATAAACACATGAAAAATTATGTAAAAAACTTGATGATAATACAATTTCTATAATTTTCAATGAAATTTGCATAAAAGAGAGATTGCTGCCTAAATACACAATATATATCAGCGAAACAGATCTGTCTGCGGATGACTGTATATATATATATATATATATATATATATATAGAGAGAGAGAGAGAGAGAGAGAGAGAGTGAGTGTGTGTGTGTGTGTGCGATGGATAAATTGTTGCCTTTTTATATTTATAATTTCGCGCATGCGCGTTATTAGTTTTAGATTTTATCAACGACAGACTATATTAATTTTCTAAGCGCAGCTTAGATGAGGCACAAAGCCGAAAGTATGGGACACCCAGTGAGGATCGAACTCACTACTTAATGCCAATGATTCTAGCGAAACAATCTTGCTAGCCATTACACCACCTCGAGGCGCCCTCGACGGCAGACTATAGTATGTTTAGCTGGGTACTGTCTGTGACGCAATTCATTCCGCCAGATATTTGGAAACAGCATGATCTACTGGTTCGCATTCGCGCAGGAACCTCCAAAAACAATATTAACAAATTTTTTTGTGTCAATTTGAGGACAATGCGGAGGATTCGGAAAGAATTGAATGATATATCCAGTCAACGTCATGGTGTTTGAAGGGATCACTAGTTATTCCCCCACTCATGTCCCTATGGGGCCTCAGACTCAACACGAAGGCCCACATAAAATGCTGCCCTAGATCAAAAGGCTGGCTGCTGGAAAACACTATGTCTGGCATCTAGACTCTGCAAAAAGCCACACAAGCAGTAGAACTCAGTCATACGGCCAAAACACCGTTTACATCTGTCCATCTAAAACACCAAACAACTTGGTGATTATGTGTAGGACTCAGTTGAACAAGAGACCAACAAAACTATTTGTAACATCAAAGATGAACCGAAGGCAACAATTAGGGCAGCATTCATAAAACCACGAGTTGCAGGAGAATCCGAAGTCATTTAGAGGCAGTAGCTGAAGGCAACGAATTTATAAAAATAAATTTACTCTTTAGTATTTCAATATATTTTTATGCAATTTTGGTATATATATATATATATATATATATATATATATATGTGTGTGTGTGTGTGTGTGTGTGTGTGTGTGTGTTAAAATGAGATGTCAGTTTTTTTTCATTTTTGCGTAATTTATAACAAACAAACACACACACATATATATATGTGTGCCTGTATATGCATGCGTATATACAAACTGGAATAGATAGATAGATAGATAGATAGATAGATAGATAGATAGATAGATAGAAAGAAAGAAAGAAATAGACTGAGACAGATAGATACATGCACACTGAGATAGAATTATTGGGATCTATGTTCTGTTCAAATCTATCTATCTATCTATCTATCTATCTATCTATCTATCTATCTATCTATCTATCTATCTATCTATGTGGCAAGCGTCACCGAGCGCCCACTGCTCAGTGTTAGAATTTCCGACTGTGGTCAATTCAGTCGGGTTTCAATCCTGGCTAGACGCAAACGTTACTTATGAGTTGTGATACTGCGAAAAAGGTTTGTCTGTTGATGAATATATATATATATATATATATATATAGGTAGATAAATTTCCAATGCCATCTATTTGTTTTAGAAACGATATGTAGATAGATATATACATACATACATACATACATACATACATACATACATACTCGGACTAAGATATTTTTTGGACAGACTGTGTTAAGGGATAGATAACTAGATACATATTGAGTTATACGAATATGCATGTGTGTACTTCTAAGAAATGCGTGTTTAATTTTTGAATGTCTAGCTGAGGGCTATTCATTTCTCTAATGCTAAAGACCAGACTCGTTACAGAAACAGGCACACGCAGATACAAACATACACGCATACACACAGACACACGCATATATATATATATATCGATACACAGAAGCACATACACACACAGATATATATATATTAGAAATAGTATAAACTAATGGGTTGGCACTCCACTGATTGTAGTAATTTAGTTTATTAAATATATATATATATATATATATATATATATATATATATATACGTGTTGCGTGTGTGTATGTGTGTGCGAATTAATAAATATACATATGAATATACTCAAAAATATACGCACATATATAAAATATTTCAAGTCTTACGAAACTGCTTAATGTTGTGTAAACAGACCTAATATTTATATATAAATAAATATACATATTATTCTATGCCAGTGGAACCACTCAGATTTTCATATATATATATATATATATATATATATATATATATATATATATATATGTAGAGAGAGAGAGAGAGTGAGAGAAAGAAGGAAAGAGAGAGAGAGAGAGAGCGAAAAATGAAAGAAATAAAAATAAGATAGATAGATAGGCTGAAAATTATTTATTTTATGATTTTTAAATTATATTGATCATTTACAGAAATAGAATGCGACTAATTTTACTTAACGCTATCTCTCTCTATATATATGCAAACGATTATCTCTTTTTCTCTCTCTATGTCTCTCTTTCTCTCTCTCTCTCTCTCTCTCTCTATATATATATATATATATATATATATATATATATATACAGACCTGTGTGGGTTGTTTACGCTTGTCTGATGTAAGCGCCTAGATTTCATTCTAACTCTGCTGGTCTATTAATTGTAACACCCAGAGAATTTTTAAGTTTGAAAAATCCTTTTTAGTAGACCTTGTACACAAATAATAAACAACGTTCAAATATATATATATATATATATATATATATATATATATATATATATATTGTCCTACGTCGATGGCATGACTCGGAGTTTTCTTGTATTATGCAGTCAGGTGCATATTTCAAACTAACCGTTTAATTAATTTGAATTTAAATTCATTTGATGTTCATGGGTTTAAATCTTATAAACATAGGTTACTGCTTTTTTATAACATGAGTAATATTTAAATAGACAAATACTACATCGGGATAAAAAAAAATTAAACCTAAAATTTTAAAAATAAATTGTAAAGTGAAAATTTTAAAATTAAAAATTATTAAAATGCAGGGAGGTGTAATGAAAGGGCCGTAGTTCATAATAAGTAACTGTAATATTTGCGGTAAGAAAAAAGAAAAAAGAAAGAAACAAAGAAAGAAAGGCGGAATACAAGGGAGTAAGAAAAAAAGAGGGAAAGAAGCAAACGTATAGCGAAATCTATATCAGTCGGGCTCTGAGAACTTAAATAAATATTTTTTCTGTGGAATCATGTGGTCATTAAATCACTTTCTTTATTTAGTGAATTAGGATTATTTTTATGTTTTCAAATGACAAGTGTGTGAGTAGTTTCATCGACGTAGGAAGATATGTAAATGTATTCATATATATATATACGTATAAAATAGCTCTGCTCATACTACATTAAGCATTGTTTTATTAACACCTAAATAATATACATACTGTGTTCCCTCATATGTATATTTATTAATTCACGTAACTATATATATATATATATATATATATATATATATTAGTCATCCACATACAATCCCGTTTCACTGTATCACATGTCATCAGTGTGGCTAGACATATCCACTTGCTTCTGGCCGGGATCGAAACTCGACCATCGGCGCATGGCACCGTAGAAGGGAAATTTTAACGTCTTGTATATAAGCAGTGTATACAGACGCCAGTCACCTAGAGAACTCAATTCATTTCTGAAGAGTCACGCATTATAGCCGAAGTGGAAACTGTTTTTAAAATTTTATATATATATATATATATATATATATATATATATAGCAAAATTTGTAGTGATATTATAACATAAAATAAATATTATTCGCTCTACTTTGTATTGAGTACATTTTCAAGAATAGTGTTTTTCTTTTTTGTATACAGAAATTTATTCCATCCATACCTACCCTATACTTATATATATATATAACACAACACTTAATAAGTCCCAGGCCTGACATATAGAAGGCGCCGCTAATGAAAATTCCATGGGATTTTCATGAAGTACTAACATTGAAATGGCACGTAACACAATTTTCGACCAAACGGATTATTACTTTAAAAATTACACTTATTTAAGTGTAGCTACTATTGCAAATTTTCAAAGCAACTGAAAAATCTGAATTTCGTGTATTGATAAAGCATTGCTATTTGATGAAAAATACTGTTCAAGCAAAGCAATGACTTGATACGTGCTATTTTGGCCGATCGTAAATTGAAGTAGCAGAGGAATTGGACATATCAGAGAGCAGTGTATTCACCATTTTGCATGAACATTTGTCAGTGAGAAAGCTGTGTTCAAATTGGGTTCTGCGTTTTCTCACGGTCGATCAGAAACAACAACGCGTCAACGAATCATAGCGTTGTTTGCAACTATTTTTAAGCAAAAAAAAAATGGGGTTTTGCTTAAATAAGGGATAATGGATGAATCATGGAGCCACCTCTTCACTCCAGAGTCAAATCGGCAATCAGCTGAGTGGACAGCAGCAGGTGAAAACAGTCCAAAGCGACCAAAGACGCAAACATCAACAGGTAAGGTTTTGGCCTCCGTATTTTGGGATGCACAAGGTATTTTGTTCATTGATTACCTTGAGAAAGGAAGGTATATATATTATATAGCATTACTGGTGCGTTTAAAGGAAGAGATCGCCGAAAAACAGCCACAAATGAAGAATAAAAAAGTGATCTTTCAACAAGACAACGCAACGTGCCACAAGTCGATCTCAACGATGGCAAAACTACATCAAATACACATTCCGCATTCACCCTATTCTCTAAATCTGGCCCCTAGCAACTACTGGCTGTTTGCAGACCTCAAAAGAATGCCCCAGGGAAAGAGATTTGACTCCAGCGAAGAAGTGATATTGGAAAATAAGGTTTATTTTGAGGCCAATGAAAAGTCGTTGTACAAAAAAGATTGTTAGATAAGTGTTGTAATCAGTGTGCCACCCTAGAAGAAGTCTATGTTGATGAATAAATTCGAATTTTGCCGAAAAGTTGTTGCTTTATTAGTTAGGCCCGGAACTTATTGAGTGAGGTGTTTTATATATATATATATATATATATATATATATGTCTGTGTGTGTGCGAGCCTGTGGTCACTCATCTCAGAAAAAAATCAGGCTCGGCGTTGATTAATTTCCGTGTTTCAAATATATATATATATATAATAGCGGTGTGGAAGACTGCGTTAAGCCAAAATTGCTGACAATCAGTGTAATTCTTATAGAAAGGCATTTACGGGAAGCAGACTTTGGACTAAAGTGCTGGATATCAAAGACAGAGCATTAACAGAATAAAAATTACGAAAGATTTGTCACTTAGCTGATGTTACCTTCACACACACACACACACACACATATATATATATATATATAAAGAACTATTTTTGTAAATAAGACATGGATTTTAAAACCCTGTCTTATTAACCAATTTCTGAGTGTACATAATAAAGTGAAACGTGAAAATAAAGTCACTTTTCCAACCTGTTCTTTAGACTAAACTATCACCCGGTTCACACTCCACCCTCATCTATTGAACAGGTGAAGAGTCTCATCCCTTGTTTCCTGTTTAGGATGCGGTTTCCGGTTTTCTCTTTTCCAATCTTTTCACTTTTATTTTTTTTTCCAATTGGAGTAGATAGACTAAACTATCGCCCGGTTCACACTCCACCCATGTCTACTGAACAGGTGAAGAGGCGCATCCCTTGTTTCCTGTTTAGGATGCGGTTTCCGGTTTTCTCTTTTCCAATCTTTTCACTTTTTTTTTTCCAATTGGAGTAGATAGACTAAACTATCGCCCGGTTCACACTCCACCCACATCTATTGAACAGGTGAAGAGGCGCATCCCTTGTTCCCTGTTTAGGATGTGGTTTCCGGCTTTCTCTTTTCCATTCTTTTTACCCTTACGTAGCCCCCTGCGCATCAGTGGCGTTATCGCTTTGCTTGGGGTGATATGATTAAAAAAAAAAAAAAAAAAATCATATATATATATCGAAAACGAAAATGGCATGTAGGTAAAATCCTAAAACAGATTCTATTAATATCAATCTCATTAATATTAAAAATGATCATGGTAGATGGCTGGACGTAAACAGTGTTATCTATTTACAGAGCCAAATATGTATATTTTCACATAAAACTCGGAAAATTGCATATGCCGTATTTCAGCGCGGAAAAAGCCTTACTACTTTAGCGGCAATTGCTGTTGAGGAAATAACTAACAAGGAATACGTTTCTGGGATAAGAAGTTATCATCCTTTACACTGTTTATATTCAGGCTATTGTCCTCATTTTTGTTGTTGTTATCACAATGTTTTGACCGTTGTGCCCTTCGGCCTTCCTCAAGTATATATCGAAGTGGGTAGCCCGTATTTGGAACAGATGGACTGTTTTAATTACAGTATTTTAAATATATCGGCGTGCGTACTTGAGAAATTGTATTCTCTGGCATGTTTCAAACCTACCTCTCCCTTCCAAGGTTTCTTAAGATTTCTGCAATGTTTCCTGTCGTTAACGTAGCGGATGAAGTTATGGCGAAATCAAGTGAACTTTTCACCTAAAACGAAGGGTGTAGATCCGAACTATACCAGAGAATGCATATTAATTTATTAGGATTCCTCGAGTGTATACGCCGTTAGCCGTAATGCACACTATTTAAAATAAAATAGGGGTGTTTATTCCAAATACGGGTACCCACTAAAAATATGGTTTGATAAAAAATAAAAAATAAAAAATAGAAATAAAAAAATAGCGGATTCACAATTAATTCATTATGTCGTTGGAATATATATATATATATATATATATATATATATATATATATATATATATATATATATATATATGAGACCCCTTCCCGTAAAAAATGACATACAAATATTTGTATAGATATGCCGTCTAAAATGACGGCAATGTGTATACTGATTCAAATTAATATCTCTATGAAGGTATAAAATGAAAAAGCAAAATTATTAAAACCATTGAGCGTGACAGGAGGGATATATATATATATATATATATATATATATATCGTAAAAACACAACGGTCTTTATTCTAATAGACACGATATATATTTCTACATTCTTCACAACACGACGACATAATTGTTACAAAAATACAAAATAAGACACTCTTAAAAACGAAACACGTGGCAAGAGCTTTGATAAATGGTAGTAATGTTTAATAAATGGTAGTAAAGAAAATGAACTAAGCCGACACTGCTTCGCTCTTGTTTCTTTCTTCATAGCGAAAGAAACAGGATATATATACAATGTTCCTTATTATAATAGGGAGAAGATATATATATATATATATATATATATATATATATATATAATGACAAACTATACTCTTGTTGAAAAACCCTCGGCTGATTTACGTGGAAGGAAAAATGGTTTTAAAAAAAGAAAGAGCTAAGGACATGAACGTTCGGACCGCCTCAGCACGTAGCCCAAAGAAAATACCCGAGTAATCAACTAACAATAAAGCGCTCAATACTTCAGTAGAGTAGAATAAATACAGTATACCTAGTAAGCCAACAAACCTAAGCTTTCCTTGACGATCCGCTTAGGTGAAACCTTGGTAGGTTTGTTGGCTCACTAGGTATGCTTTGTATATATATATATATATATATATATATATATATATTAGAAGTTCAGTAACTGCTAAAAAAAGAGGTAAATTAGAGAGTAGAATCAAAAAGAAGATAACTGAAACACGATATTTGGAAGCGGCATGACTCGTAGAACTAGAACAATCTACTCCGTGAACGAAAAAAAGACTTCGGTTCGAAATTCTAATCAGCTGAAAAGGGTCGACGTGTACAACAGTCGAGATATCGTGACAGGGCAATAAAGATGAGAAGAACTCTCCGAATAATATAAATACAATAGTCCATATATATATATATATATATATATATATATTTACACGCAAATTCTTTGTTTTTGTGTTATTAAGCTTAAAGTTTACGGAAGACACTGTTAAATGAACAATCGGAAATGTAACCCAAAAATACTTCTGAAAAATTTGTTTGGGGGGAGATTTTCTAACATCAGAACATATGACCAAAAGGACATTTTTTTTACCTGTAAATGTTCAAAATGTCCTCTGCTTGCTTCTACACACGCATGCACCTGTCGGATCATTGACTGGCGAACCCTTTCAAATACTTCCACAAGGTGTCGAATGGTTCCGCAGGCCCACATGACACATTAATAAATGTTCTCTGCATTAATAATGTCTGCTGCATAAGTCAATGTGGCCGCATTTCCCTTAAAGTTAATAATTGAAACACGAAAGTTTTGTGGGCATGATTATATGAACTTTGGTGTGAGGAGCCGGCCTTATATATATATATATATATATATATATATATATATATGTCAACGTTACAGCTCATTTCTGATATCTTTCAATTATAATACGCGAAAGAATATCCGTGAGTATGAACGGATTTTATTAAAAAATTAAAAATAAGCAGACACAATGTCTGTCTTATATATATATTTTTATATATATATATATATATATATATATATATATATATAAGACACGTTATTCCATGGTTAAGTGGAACTATGGCCTATTTCAGGCGAACCATCTTCAGCTTCCCCATATTTATATATATATATGTATATAGAGAAACATGGACAAATAGATACAGAGCAAAAGCACATCGTAAACTTTGTACTCATATATATATGTGTGTGCCTTCTCCTCTACCTCTTCCTATCCTCTCTCTCTCTCTCTATATATATATATATATATATATGTATATATATATATATATGTATATATATATATATATATGTACATATAATAAAGCTGAGGTCAACTATGATTGGCGACAGTCTGTTTCATGCTTGAAAAGTTGCTACTAGCTGATGACCTCAGTCTACATTAACAGAGAAGTGCGTGCGCGCACACACACACACACACACACACACACACACACACATACATATATATATATAAATATATATATATATAGAGAGAGAGAGAGAGTGAGAGAGAGAAATTTTGTGCATTAATATATATATATGCATATAACTTGTCTCTGATAGATAGATAGATAGATAGATAGATAGATAGATATGAACAGAATGATATATGAAGGTATTATGTTAGACATACACATACATATTGATAACACTACGCTGACACATATTTAGAGATAAGTAAATGAAGTAACACATGTATATAAACAGCTAGACAAACAGATAACGAACAGACAAGGATGAAAAGAAAGATAGGTATGAAAAGAATGATATATGAAGATATTGAGATAGACAAACACGCACACACACACGTATATATATATATATATATATATATATATATATATATAGATAGATAGATAGATAGATAGATAGAAACGGACTGAGATAGATAGATAGATAGATAGATAGATAGATAGATATAAACAGAATTAGATAGATAGATAGATAGATATAAACAGAATTAGATAGATAGATAGATAGATAGATAGATAGATAGATAGATAGATAGATAGATATGAATCAATATAAATAGGTGAGAAATTAAAAAAATTCTTTATTTGTAATGTCACTGACGCAGTTTGTGAGTGTTTATATATATATATATATATATATATATATATATATATATATATATATAAATGTATACATATTCCTCAATACATTCACGTACATGCGTGTGTGTCCGTGTGTGTGCGCGTGCACCGTTTCACTTTGCCCTGGAAGTTGTTCTGTACGAAAAACTAGTAAATCTTGTAATATCAGCGGACGAACTCGTAACGTGGCCGCTGCTAACCACAGTCGGGCATATCACTCTCGTCTATTAAACAAAACAAAACCAAAATTAATCAAAGCAGATGTGTCCCTTGGCATGAGGTGATCTTTAGAGACGGGAAATTTAACGGGCGCTCTCTTCCCCGTCAAAATCCCCCACGATTCCGTTCGTCATCCTGGAATGATGACAACGATCATTTTATATTTCTTTCAATAATTTGTTTACCATAAGTATTCTTTGTACCTACGAGTACTTTTCAAAGGGTTTTAGGGTATAAGTGAACAAAAACAGCAACAACAACAACAACAACAACAATAGTAAATGGCAACTCTAACAACAACTCACGTCTAAAGTAATTGTAAAGTGTTTCTTTTCTCTCTTTAGTAAATAATAATAATAATAATAATAACAATAATAATATTTCGTGCAAATTTGGCTATGTTGCATGTGTCTGATATACAATTACAAGTTTTGGTTTCGTAATCGGTATATTTGGCCTCGCAGAATTGATAACCAGCGTCACTTTCTTGGTGTGTGCGCCTTCAGTTGTTAATAATAATAATAATAATAATAATAATAATAATAATAATGGCAGTTTTAACACCATCACCACTACTACGATGTGATAACAGTCTTTAGGATGTGCGTCGTGGTGCAGTGGATATCGGCTCGGAACGAGAAATCGAGGAGCCGAGTTCAAATTCTAGTTGAATTCATTGCATTAACTTATGCCCATATACCCTTGGGAAAGGTATTAATCCGTCTCTTCCTTCCAGTTATGGGTTAAATAACAGGACAGATTGGGTTCTATAGCCGTGGCAGGCAACCAGTCTACCGCAGAAAGCAATGGCAACCTACTGCGGGATAATCTTCTGCCCAGTCAGTCATGTCTCTTTCGAGACATGATCGCCCAAGCGTGTTTCACGTATGGCACTTAACTGACTTAATAATAATAAGACGTATGGCAGTTCTAATACTATCACCACTACTACGATGAGAGTACAGTCTCTTTACTTAATAATAATCATAAATGGCAGGTCTAACACTATCATCATTACTATGATGAGAGTACAGTCTTTCTCCTTTCCTCTCTTAACTTAATACTACTACTACTAATAATAATAATATTAATGGGCTATAAATTAATTTTGATGTTCCGCCAGACCACATATAACTCCAGCAAAAGTAAAACGAAATATTTTGGCCATGCAAAATAATCTGAAGAATTTACGGTGCTGGGAGGTGGCAGTCATGCCTGTCGTTATCAGAGCACAAGTACAGTCGTAAAGATTCTCGAGAAAACAACAACAACAACAAAAAAAAAAAAATAGGGAAAGAAAACGAGGCACTCTCCCCGACGACAGCATTCCTGGAAAGAACTGGACTATTTAGAGACGTGTACAGGAGTTTTGCGAAGCGTTGCTCACATTTCTCCAGTTTTAGCGTAAGGTTAAAAATTACCATTATTATTATTATTATTATTATTATTATTATTATTATTACTAACTAAATATGGTGGAAGGAAAAAGACTGTACATATCTTAAGGACGATGTGCGATTTCTGCTTATTATTTTTGAAAGTGTCCAAATTAAAAATTCGCTGTCATTGTAATTGTGGGAATGATTTTCGACGTTGTTAAAACGGTGTGAGTTACAGTGACTACTGTTGTTTGTGTTCCAAGTGAAACGGATGGGGAACATTAGTAGTACGAATAGACGCCATGGAAATGGTTGGCGGTATCTCCTAATATTTTGTTGGCAATCAGAATACAGAACATACAGGCGGGCGAGTGCGCGCGCACACACATACATGTGCGTGCAAGAACACACGCATGTAATTTCCATATACGATGTTTTATGAGTCTGTTTTTGCCTATCTGTCTCTTTCGCTGGCACTTCAACGTGGTGTAATGGTTAGCGAGCTCGTCTCGACTACTATCGGTTACTACTGCGCAGCGAGTTCGAGCCTCAGTGGGTGACCCCATGTTTTCCGCCTTGTGCCCTTTCTAGGCTCTGTATTGAAAATCACCTTAGAGCACCTCGACGTCATTTAATGATTAACCAGCTTGTCTCGCTAAAAATCATCACAACTGAACTTTTAGTTCGACCCTCGCTGGTTGCCACGAACCAGCTTGTACTTACATCTCAGTTGCACTTAGAAATACACCTTATCATTTAATTGCTTAAACGTCATTTTTATGGATATTTCAGTTTGAGTGGATGGTCTGCTTTATGTTGTTTTTTAAACAGAAGGTTTATTTATTTCCGTCCATGGGGACGCAGATTTGGATCTAACAAGAATTCTAGGATATTCCTGATTATAGCTGGAAATAAATAAATATACTGTTTAATAAATGAATAAAACAGACCATCAATTCAAATAGGAGTATCCACAAAAAATGACGTTTAAAGAAATAAATCCTATATATATTTTTGTGTCTGTATGTGCGCGTTTTTCTGTTATAAGTGTGTACGCGTGTGTGTGTACCGATTAAGGTGTATGCGCAAATAGGCGTCGAGTCATGTGTAATGTTTACACTCAGTATTTGCATATTTCAAAATGTTATTGATTGATTTTATTGCAGAATGTTTATATACGTATATTTACGTGTGGAGGAGGCGCGCGTGCGTCAGCTATTTAAAAAAATCATATATGTCCAAATATGTTATCTTATCTACCTATCTCCCTAGCAAGACGCCCCCCCTCTCTCTCTCTCTCTCTCTCTATCTATCTATCTATCTATCTACTTCTGTTTACATCTATCTATCTATCTATCTATCTATCTATCTATCTATTCAAGGCAGCTCATATCTATCTATCTATCTATCTATCTATCTATCTATCTATCTACTTCTGTTTACATCTATCTATCTATCTATCTATCTATCTACTTCTGTTTACATCTATCTATCTATCTATCTATCTATCTATCTATCTACTTCTGTTTACATCTATCTATCTATCTATCTATCTATCTATCTATCTATCAAGGTACTCATATCTATCTATCTATCTATCTATCTATCTATCTATCTATCTATCTATCTATCTGTTTACATCTACTATCTATCTATCTATCTATCTATCTATCTATCTATCTATCTATTCAAGGCAGCTCATATCTATCTATCTATCTATCTATCTATCTACTTCTGTTTACATCTATCTATCTATCTATCTATCTATCTATCTATTCAAGGCAGCTCATATCTATCTATCTATCTATCTATCTATCTATCTATCTATCTTACTTGTTTATATCTATCTATCTATCTATCTATCTATCTATCTATCTATCTATCTATCTATCTATCTATCTATCTATCCTATAAGGCAGCTCATATCTATCTATCTATCTATCTATCTATCTATCTATCTATCTATCTATCTATTCAAGGCAGCTCTATCTATCTATCTATCTATCTATCTATCTATCTATCTATCTATCTATCTATCTATCTATCTAAGGCAGCTCATATCTATCTATCTATCTATCTATCTATCTATCTATCTATCTGCTTGTTTTTGTGCTTCAGTTTGCGTACGTATGTTTGTTTGATATAAACAGCAGCAGAATTCTAAGTAAAATCGATTCCGTATCGTGTTGAGGCTCTGGGACAAGATGAATGAAGGCATAATGTCATCATTACTAATGATCACTAAAAAGAAACCTTTGTAATCACCATCAGACTCATCTAACTCTTTCTGATTTCTCTACACTCTCCTCATATTGACATGGAAAACTCTTAAATTTTCATATTGACGCTTTCGCCCCGATTACCAAATAGTACAGTATGCCGTTTCAAATTTCTGCTGAAGTGAATTTGCTTTATGGTGGACATTCTCTTTAAGTGACGCTGCCTACCTGACCTTACTATAATATGAAGACGACAAAATGAAAAATAAACAAAGCGCATGCGTAAAGTTAAAACTATAATATGGCTATAACTTACACTTCGCATCCTATATATATATATATATATATATATATATATATATTAAAAAAGGATTAATTCAAAGATGTTGAATGGCCATTTCGATATGACGATCCCCACGGGGAGCGACACATCACCTCAGCAACAGAAAAAAACCTTTCAGAAACTGGAGAAAAATTAGTCTACTTTTCCTTTTTAAATAGATTGCAAAGAAATTAAAAAATAAATAATAAAATAAAATAAAATAAAATAAAAATAAAAATAAAGGGAAAGAAAAAGAAAAGGAAAAAGAAAAAGAAAAGGATAGAATAAAATCAAATAAATAAGAAAAGAAAAAAATTGACATCGTCTGGGTTTGCAAAAAAAAGGGGAGAATGTAACTAAAAATTAACAGACAGCCGTGTTGAATCATTTAAAGCAACACGGAAAAAAGTTGGTAAGAGAGATAAAAGAAGGAAGGGAGGGAAAAAGAAAGAAACTAAAGAAAAAATTTTTTTTAAATATTACAGACGCTGGACAAATTATATATTTGCTCTGTAATATTTTATTACATGGAGCTCTCTTCCTGTATCATTTTTTAATATTAAAATAAATTTTTAATATTAATTAGGATCGGGTTTTTTGGAATTTACCTTCCTGCTTTTTTCCCTTGGATTGAAGTATCTGAATTAAAATATATATATATATATATATATATATATATATATATATATATATATATATCGTTTCTTGTTTGCTCTACTTTCTTGTTGGGTACTTGTACTCTGCTTTCGTATTGAGCTCTTTATTGTTAAGGTTTTCGTCTTGGGTTTTTTTTTCTTTCTCACGAATGCTTGACTATTTGTTCAGGTATTTCGTTTGTTTCTTTTTTTCTTCCCCTTCTTTTCCTTCTGGGTGAGTTCCTGGTGCGTTTCAAGACGGTCTTAGTTGTAGTTTAATTATTGGTAATCTTGACGGATTTAGTTTTGTCGATATTGATATTATAACTATAATTAATATATATATATATATATATATATATATATTACCTATTAGAAATTAATTGAGTTCTCCTAGTGGCTGGCGTGTGTATACACCACATATATATAACACGTTAAAATTTCCTCCTCTCCTTCTCATTCCATGCGCTGATGGCTTAGGGTGTAGGCACTCCGACTGACACCAAATTGAAACTCTAGTTTCGATCTTGGCTGGAAGCAAGTGGATGTCTAGCCACACTGATGAGCTGTGATACAGCGCAACAGGCTAGTATGTGGATGACTAATAAATACGCAAATATATATAGTTATCAATTGACTTACAAATGAATATATTTAACAGCTCTACATTATATATGTATTGAGCACTTTTAAAAATCTTTTCTTGTGACACCTTTCATCTATTAAATCTTCATCGTACGAAACTCGTAGAAAGAAAACTTTTTCCATCTTGTCATACATTTTTCCTCAATATTATTATTGATGCATTAAAATATGTATCGTTTTCTTATATATATATATATATATATATATATATATATTCATTAATGAATTGAGTTCTACCGGCGGCTAGCGTCTCTAAACACCGCATATATATAACACGCTAAAATTTCTCCTCACTAATTTCATGCTCCTATGACTTAGGGAGTAGTATCTTCGTCTGACACCAGATCTGTCGAGTTTCGATTCGAGCTGGAAGCAAGGGGATATCTAGACACACTGATGAACTGTGATACAGCGGAACAGGCTTGTATGTGGATGACTAATATATATATATATATATACTGCTCAAAAAAATTAGAGGAACACTTTTTCATCAGAGTATAGCAACCTATCAGTTAAACTTTTGGGATATTGATCTGGTCATTTAAGTAGCAGAGAGGGTTGTTTACCAGTTTCAGCTGCTTTGCTGTTAATGAAATCAACAGGTGCTTCAGAGGGGCAGCAATGAGACACCTCCCAAAACAGGAATGGTTGAAGCAACTGATACTTATTTTTCCTTCTCGTCTCTTTTGGCTGATTTTTTACTGAATGACTTTCTACTGCTGTAGTTTTTCATTTGTCTTGGCTCAACATCTCTGTTGATAGCCTGGTGCGGTACCTGGACGGTACAGAGGTTGTACAAGTAGTGCAACTCCTCCAGAATGGCACATCAATACGCACTGTTGCAAGAAGGTTTGCTGTGTCTCCCAGCACAATCTCAAGAGCATGGAGGAGATTCCAGGAGACAGGTAGTTATTCCAGGAGAGCTGGACAGGACCGTAGAAGATCCTTAAACCCACAGCAAGATCGGTATCTGGTCCCTTGTGCAAGGAGGCACAGGATGAGCACTGCTAGAGCCCTACAGAATGAACACCATGAGGCCACTGGTGTTAATGTTTCTGACCAAACACTCAGAAACAGGCTCCTGAGGGCCTGGCGTCTTGTAGGGGGCCTTCTGCTCACTACTCAGCACCGTAGAACTCGATTGGCATTTGCCATAGATCACCAGAATTGGCAACTACACCACTGGCGCCCTATACTCTTCATCGATGAGAGCATGTTTAATCTGAGCACATGCGACAGACGTGAAAGAGTCTGCAGATGCCGTAGAGAACGTTATGCTGCCTGCAACATCATTCAGCATGACAGGTTTAGTGATGGTCTGGGGAGGCATATCCCAGGATGGACGCACAGACCTCTACAGGTTAGTTAATGACACACTGACTGCTATTAGGTATCGGGATGAAATCCTTGCACCAATTGTCAGAACCTACGTTGGTGCAGTGGGCCTGGGTTCCTCCTAGCCCATGACTATGCCCGACCTCATGTGGCTAGAGTATGCCGGCATTCCTGGAAGATGAAGGAATTGATATCATTGACTGGCCTCCACGTTCACCTGACTTAAACCCAATATAACACCTCTGGGACATTATGTTTAGGTCCATCCGGTATCGTCAGGTTACCCCTCAGACTGTCCAGGAGCTCAGTGATGCTCTGGTTCAGATCTGGGAGGAGACCATCCGTCGTCTCATTAGGAGCATGCCCTGGCGTTGTCAGGCATGCGTACAAGCATGTGGGGGGGCACGTTTTGAGTTTCTAAATGACATTTTGGCAAAATGGACCAGTCTGCTGCATCATTTTTTCACTTTTATTTTTGGGGTGTCTTTGATTTCCCCCCTCTATAGGGTGAACATTTTCATTTCTATCAAATTATGTGGCATCATTTTGTTACTAATAAATCACCTACTTATTATCAATAAAGATATTCAAGATTATTTTCCCTGTTTAGATCTGATGTGTTTTCGAAGAGTTCATTTAATTTTTTTGAGCAGTGTTTATATATATATATATATTTCACACAAAGGTTATTCTTCTGTGACAAGGACACGTAACACAGGTGGTAGAAAATTTTGTGCACAAATCTTCTTGGTAGAGGTAGTAATGGTTTTGAAAAGCATTGTAAAATGCCCTAGCTTGACCTGGGTTTAAAACTCTGTTTAATGTGGGTAGCGGGAATAACAAATACGCTACTCCTTTGGCCACCAAACAGATTTTAAGCAAAGAAAATATTTCAGGTATATAAATGCAGTTATTTTATGTAAATACTTTTTGTATTTATTGTATATTCCCAAGGATATGAATATATTCTGTACACATCCGGTTAGTTTCTTTAAGTTTCATCATTTCACCACAACAGAGCCGGGACTGCCACTAGTCCGCAGAGAAAAGACTAGGTACAGGGCATATTGATTAAAGAATAAAAGAGGAACGGGATTCGAGAAGATAGAAGATGGCAACTGACGTTGCATTTATTTTTTTGAATATTGTAGCTATTAAGGAAGTAAGTAAACAGCATGGTGTTCCACAGGCGGAATTGCGAGGAAAAACTGTTAGAGTAGAAGAGGAGGTTGCATTCAACTATTTCAATAGTAAAAGGGTGGGATCTCAATGCCAATCTAGTCAGTCAGTCAGTTAAATGCCATACGTGATACACGCTTAGGCGATCATGTCTCGAAAGAGACATGACTGACTGGGCAGAAGATTATCCCGCAGTAGGTTGTCATTACTTTCTGTAGTAGACTGGTTGCCAGCTAAGGCTATAGAACCCAATATGTGCTGTTATTTAACGCATAACTGGAGGGAATGGACGGATTAATACCTTTCCCAAGGGTATTTGCGCGTAAGTGAATACAATGGATTCAACTGGAATTCGAACTCGGCTACCTGGTTTCTCGTTCCGACCCGATATCCACAGCACCATCAGTGACATCATCTAGCTAATCTACTACCATCCTTAAATTCACGTGGCCGGGGCACCAGATAAAACTCAGAGCAGTTGCCATGAAAATATTTGTAGAAAAGATAGAAAGAAACCACTTCGCGTCTGTGAGAAATTAACTGAATTTGAGATGCCAAGTCAGGAGCAATTATGAAGCAATAGTGATGTGGAGGCAAAAGTGGGTCCACGGAAATATAACACGGAACACGAGGTGTAGGTTAACGAAAGATGTATTTACAGGAAAGGTTACAAAGAAGGTACAGTAAGCAGAGCTTATGGACAGTCTAGTCCTTGGTAGTAGACTGCGGTCATGCGCACAGTGCTACTGTTTGTCTCCTCTGCTAACATACGCCTATTAATATAGCAGTGTGTGAGTCCATATTGAGGTGAGTATGGGTTGCACAACAAATAGTTATCATAATCTTTGTATATATATATATATATATATATATATATATATATATATATATATATATATATATTGTCATCCGCAGACAGATCTGTTTCGCTGTATCACAGCTCATCAGTACGGTTAGACTCCGATTGCTACACAACCCAGGCTCGAAACCCGACCGATTTGGCGTCGGTCGGTGACTCTACCTCTGGGCCACTGGAAGAAGGCAGTCTTTTGAGCGCATATATTACGCGCCCAATAGCTAGAGTGATCAAATTCATTTTTACTGAATGAGCGATGCGTACACGCTAGAGTGGCTACAGTTTTTCAAAGTCTACCTTTCTTCTAGAGTGCTCAATCGGTGTGATATATATATATATACAAAATGTTGTACAATGTGTGATATATATATATACAAAATGTTGTACAATTTTTGTCTTTATTTTCACCTGAAATTGAAATCAAAATACGATGTTTAGAACGGCTTTTGATTAAAGATAATAGACATTCATTGTCCGTTATATTTAACAGTATATGTTTACAAAATTATCTGCTGCCTCGATACACAAAATTTAAGTTACATAATGCCGCAGCATTAAATGATCCCAATACCATGAACTTTCGGTCTCTCACGATGTGTGTCATCATAGAAACGCACTACAAATTTACGAACTGCGTCTGCTATTCGGTGACTGTTATCGTTGCATAGCAATGGTTTATATCAACACAAGATAAAGTCATCTTTGATTGTGTATGTCTTTATGTTAACGTCTCTGAAGATGGTCCATGTGAGTCGAAAGCTTAGAACCAGCATAATAAAAATATATCCAAATCCAAATCTTGGACAATTTTTGTCTTTATTTTCACCCGAAATTAAAGCCAAAATACGATGTTTAGAACGGCTCATGATTAAAAATAATAGACATTCATTGCTTGTTATGTTTAATTGTATACGTTTACAATATATATATATATATATATATATATATATATATATATATATATATATATGTGTGTGTGTGTGTGTGTGTGTGTGTGTGTGTGTGTGTGTGTGTGTGTGTTTAGTAACGTAAATTAATAAATATACATATGAGGAAGGTGCAAAATGTATAGTATTATTAATCAGGTGTTAATAAAACAGTGCTCAATATATGAACAGAGCTGTATTATATTATAAATATATATATTAGCCTACGTCTATGGCACGACTTGGAGTTTAATGCGTTATGCAATCATCAGGCGAATATTTCAAACTGACAATTTTAAATTTTAAAATTTAAATTTTTCATACATTTTTTTATATACATGTATTTTTTGAATATTTAAATTTTTAAGACTCATCGGTTATGCCCCTTTGATTTCTTCGGCAGTTTATAATTTTTCATTTTAATTTTAATTCTAAATTTTAAATTTCACAGAAAAGGATTATATCTATTTTTATTAATATATATATATATATATTTCTTTTTTAATCATTTCACCTCAAGCAAGGCATTCCACCGCCACTATTGTGCATGGGGCTACATAGGGGAAGGTCAAGAGAAGGAGTGGTTAGACATAGGGAATGTCAGGAGGAAGGTGACAGATGAGTAAGGATACCGAGGATGAGGGTTGGGCAGATGGGAAGAGCGTTTGATAGAATGGGAGCAGGTTAGTGTGTTAGGAGGTGTCTATTGACCTTACATTTAAACTCCTGGAGATTGTAGCTGTCGGGGAAGCAATCGTGTGGAAGGGAATTCCACAGTCGGGAAGTGCGAGGAAAGAAACTGTTGGAGTAGAAGTTGCGGTTGCATTTTATCGGTTTCACTGTAAAAGGGTGGGATCTAGTTGCTAATCTAGTATCTCGTGCAAATTCGTATTTAGGGGGCACCAGTGATCTAAGTTCATCGGAGCAGAAGCCGTGAAAGTATTTATAGAAGAGACACAGGGAAGCCACGTTGCGCCGGTGGGAGAGAGACTGCAGGCGGTCTGCCAAGTCGGTATCTATCACATTACAGACCCTCCTCTGAACCTTATCGAGAAGCCCGAGGAGAACAGCAGGGGCATCCAACCAGATATGGCAGCAGTATTCAATGCACGGGTGGATGGTAGATTTATATATGTGCAGGATAGATTTAGACGGAAAAAAATTCCGGGCCCTACACAGAGAACCGACTTTCATAGCAGCGGATTTAGCAATGGATTCGATATAGTCATTCCATTTGAGGTCCGCTGAAAGTGTGAGACCAAGGAGGCGTAGTATTTTACTCTCTGAGAGGCAAGCCTGGTCCATGCTAATGGGAGGTAGGTGAGATTGTCGATGATGGTTAATTGAGAGTAGCTTCGTTTTAGAAGCATTAAAATTTACTAGCCATTTCTTACCCCAGTCCACTATGGATTGGAGGTCTTTTTCTATCACGGCTGCGAGGTGAGCTTTGACGCCGACACTAGATTTTTGTAGGAGGCGAGAGTAAACTGTGGTGTCATCGGCGTACAAACGTACTTGGGCTCTTATGGAATCAGGGAGATCATTAATGTGAATATATATATATATATATATCGTTCATTCAGTAATGAATTAGAACACTCTCAGTTTTAGGCGTGTACAATGATAATATATACGCAAAAAAGTCTCCCTCCTTTTACCGAGGGCCCGTAGCTCAGAGGTAGAATCTTCGAATGACGCCAATTCGGTCGGGTTTCAATCCTACGTAAAAAGCAATCGGCTGTCTAACTGCACTGATGAGCTGTGATACAGCGAAACAGATCTGTCTGCGTATGATTATATATATTAATTTTGTGGAAAAATATGTGGAATAAATAGATACAGAAAAATCATATGCCATAATCTCCATTAATCAGTTAATTAATATTTAACTGTGGCATAAATTTCTTAAATTAATTGATAAACATTTTCCCCAAAATAACCTTTTAAGCAAAATTTTCAATAGGAATTCTCTAAAAATCAGTTATAGATGTTTAACTAAATCTTTTGTCTACATGTACTCTATCTCATCAGTAGAAAATCCAAGGGTTACTAAAGTTTATATTGGTAATACAATGAATCTTTTTTAAAAAGAGTTTTTTACAATATGAATAAGCAAAATATGACATCACTCTCTAAATATTTTGGGAAGTTAAAAGAAGAAAATAAAACAAGTAAAGTTAAATGTAAAATTCTAAAACAAGTTAGAATATCTAGATCGGTGAATGAACCATGTTTTCTTTGTCTGCAAGAAAAAATGAAATTATTAAGTACATGAAAAATGATATATTACTAAATCAAAGTCATGAAACTACAGTAAATTGTAAACATATTAAAAAATTAACCTACAATCCTGCGAGAATTATAAAATCTAAGGTATGAAACTTTAACATTTTTACTTTTTACAGTATTAACCTTACTATCTTGGTAATTTAATTTAAATATATGATCTCTCTTCTTATGTTATTATATCTTTATTTTCTATTACAAATTGTGATCTATCTACTGCCTTAAATTTAAATTTAAATATTAATATTAGTTTAATTTCTTTTAATTTTAATTTTAATTTTTTATTTTAAATTTATTTTATTTCTCCAATTTATTATATTAACTCTAATGAATTTATATCTTCGTGTTATGTTTTTAAATATCCTCTAATTTGCGTTTTATGAATAATTTCTCTGTGTGGGATCTCATCATTTCTTATTTCAATGCCAAAGGATTTAGTTTGAAACATTATAACTGATGTCTGTATCTCTTTGCAATTCACTTTCCTTTTCCTCTTTATTTTCTTTTTCTTTTACAGTGGCATGGTTTTTTAAACGCAACAAGAATTGAGCACAGACATCATGTAACTGATATCTATATCTGTCTACAATTCACTTCCTGCCTAAATTTAAAATACATTTTTCTGAACCGTTTTCATTGGCTCTTTGCTCTCAGTGCTTTCTGTCTTGTTTTCTTCTTTGCTCTCTGTTTCCTCTGTGCATTTCCCTTTCCTCTTTCTTTCTTTTTCTTGACTTCCCATCTTATTTTCTCATTTTTTCTGCCATCCTTTTTTTTTTCTCTCGTTTTTAATATCCTCTTACCTCATACAAAAAGATTTCCAAAAATAAAAGGAAGTGGTATTTTTAAAAGATTTAAAAAAAAATTTTTTTTTTAAATTTTTTATTTATTTATTATTATTTATTTATTATTATTATTATTTATTATTATTATTATTTATTATTATTATTTATTATATCTTTATTTATCATTATTTATTTATATTATTTATTATTATTATTATTTATTATTTATTTATTATTATTTATTTCCTACTATATTTATTACTATGATTTGTCCAAATTTGTCCAAATTTACTACTATATTTATTTTTATGATAAATTTATTTATCATTTATTTATCATTATTTGTTTATATTATTTATTATTATTATTATTATTTATTATTTATTTATTATTATTTATTTTATTTATTTTATTTTTTTTTTTTTTAAATTTTAAATTTTTTTTAAAAATTTTTTCAGTAAAACGTTTATTACCTTCATTATGAATTACCTGATGAGACATTGTTCTTTCAATGTCGAAAAATATATATATATATATTCTTCCCTTGGATTAAAGTATGTAAATTAAAATATATATATATATATATATATATATATATATTAATTTAGATACTTTAATCCAAGGGAAAAAGGCAGGAAGGTAAATTCCAAAAACCCGATCCTAATTAATATTAAAAAAATTATTTTAATATTAAAAATGATACAGGAAGAGTGCTCCATGTAATAAAATATTACAGAGCAAATATAAAGGATCAGGTTTTGAAGAAGATGGAAACGAAAAGATATATATATATATATATATATATCTTTTCGTTTCCATCTTCCTCAAAACCTGATCCTTTCTCACATGTTCGGCCCATAGCATCCTCAGCATCCTTCTGTAGGATCACTGCTTCAAGTTTTTCCTTCATCTTTGATGAGGTCGGCCAGCATTCGCTGCCATATAGGAAGACATATATCACATAATAGTTCAGTATTTTCTATGTTTCCAATGAAATTTACCTGTCTCTCAATAAGTCAGTTAAGCGCCATACGAGATACACGCTCTTGACTGACTGGGCAGAAGATTTTCACGCAGTAGATTGCCATTACTTTCTGCGGTAGATTGGTCGCAAACCAAGGCTATAAAACCCAATCTTCTCTGCTATGTAACCCATTTCTGGAAGGAGAAGCGACGGATGAATACCTTTTCCCAAGGGTATTTGCACTTAAGTGAATGCAACGAATTCAACTGGAATTTGAACTCAGCTCCCCGATTTCTCGTTCCGAGTCGATATCTACTGCACCATAACGTCTATCCCCTAAATATCTCTCAATTCTTATTCTTCTTCTTCTTCTTCTTCTTCTTCTTCTTCTTCTTTGTGCCTTGTTCTTTCAGGACGTAGGCAATCATGGCCTTCCACGTCTTCCTATCCCTGGCAACTCTTAGCACTCTTTCTCCTGTTACACCACACAACCTCAATTTTGCTGTCAACCCGCTCAGGCCAGTCAAGTACGTTACACGCTGTTTTTCTCTGTCTCTTCTTCTCTCTATCTGGCCTGTTAGTATCAGGTTCTCCAAGCCCTCCTTTCTTATTGCATGTCACAGGAATTTTTGCTGTGTCTTCCAGATACTCAGTATTAATTTCCTTTTCGTATTCATTCTTTCTTTCATCCTCCTGCTCAGGCCTGTCAAATATATTATCCGCGGCTTTCTCCTGTCTCATTTCCTCTCTATCTGCCCTGTTAGTATCATGTTCTCCAAGTCCTCCTTCCGCATTGCATGTCCCAGGAACTTTATCTGTCTCTTCCTGATGCTCATTATTAATTTTCGTTTAGTTTCTATCCTTTCCAAAACCTCATCATTGCTCACATGCTCGATCCATAATATCCGCAGCATCCTTCTGTAGAACCACATTTCAGTTGCTTCAAGTTTTTCCTTCATTTTTAAAGATATTGTCCAGCATTCACTGCTATATTGAAGAAATGACATCACATAACAACCAAGTACCCTCTTCATTGTTTCTAGCAAACTTTCCTGACTCTTAATACTCTACTCAGTTTCTGGAATGCGTCCTTCGCCATGTCAGTTCGCCTTCGGATCTCTGTGTCTCACTTTCCGTCTTTTGTTAGAACACTTCAAAATCGTCGCCAATGCTGACCTGGCCCCGGCCTTCGGCCTGGGTTCGGGGATGACCAATTAAGACCAGTTTTAAGACCAGTTTAGACCGGTTTTGAACCTATCCACTGCAGTGGATAGGTAATATTTTGACCAGTACCTGGGCGTACGCGTTCAGTTTCCCCATATTAAAAAAGACCTTGTGTCACATTTCTCTCAAGTGGGGGAGAAGAGTAAATAATTACTTACCTGGCCCCGGCCTTCGGGCTGGGGTCTGGAATGACCAAATTAAGACCAGTTTTAAGACCAGTTTAGACCGGTTTTGAACCTATCCACTGCGGTGGATAGGTAATATTTTGACCAGTACCTGGGCGTACGCGCTCAGTTTCCCCACATTAAAAAAAGACCTTGTGTCACATTTCTCTCAAGTGGAGGAGAAGAGTAAATAATTACTTATCTATCGCGATTACTATAATAGAAGTTCGAACGCATTACATTCCTTACTTCCACTAACTCTGATATTCACAGTTAGAAGCCGTCACGATATATTCACAGCTGCAAACCATTACCATTTGACCGCGTTCCTTTGAGAAAAGGCAAGTTCCCCTTGGACATCTTCTTCCCAAGAGCTTAGATTTGTGGCAAAACTCCCGAGGTAATGCTTCCCTAAAAGCTACATTCTTAGTTGGTCTTCTCAAGTGTAGAGTCAACAATTTTATATCCTACACTATCCCTCATCTTTCCTTAGTGACACATGTACCCTATATT
Source organism: Ascarosepion bandense (assembly GCA_037127315.1). NCBI lineage: Eukaryota > Metazoa > Mollusca > Cephalopoda > Sepiida > Sepiidae > Ascarosepion > Ascarosepion bandense. Next base: position 2,203,502 of record JBBBDQ010000514.1, on the reverse strand, counting down.
GACTGAACTCCGCAAAAATATATTTATATCCTGCATATTACTCAAATAAGAGCGTCTACTACATACATCTATCTATCTATCTATCTATCTATCTATCTATCTATCTATCTATCTATCTATCTATCTGTTTGCCTCTCTTATTCATAATCTATCTATCTATCTATCTATCTATCTATCTATCTATCTATCTGTTTGCCTCTCTTATTCATAATCTATCTATCTATCTATCTATCTATCTATCTATCTATCTATCTATCTATCTATCTGTTTGCCTCTCTTATTCATAATCTATCTATCTATCTATCTATCTATCTATCTATCTATCTATCTATCTATCTATCTATCTAGCCTGTTCATATCTATCTATCTATCTATCTATCTATCTATCTATCTATCTATCTATCCTATTCTCAGCCTGTTCTATCTATCTATCTATCTATCTATCTATCTATCTATCTATCTATCTATCTATCTGTTTGCCTCTCTTATTCATAATCTATCTACCTACCTACCTACCTATCTATCTATCTATCTATCTATCTATCTATCTATCTCGGTCTATTTATTTATATCTGTCAATCTATCTATCTAACTCTCTCTCTATCTCTCTCTCTCACTATATATATATATATATATATATATATAAAACATATAATGATATATATTTATGTACACACACACACACACACATACATATAGATATATAATTGTATAATTGGCATTGAAATATGACACGTTCCTCCACACCATTTCTATCTATGAACATTTCTCTCTTTCTTTCTCTCTCTCTCTCTCTCTCTCTCTCTCTCTCTCTCAATCTCTCTCTGTGTTTAGATATAATGATATATTTTTGTATATGTACGCACGCACACGCACACGCACACACACACATGTCTATATATATATATAATTCACGTTAGAAATTACGTCTCTCTACACCATTCTCGAATGCTGATAGAATTCGGTATCTTAGTCAAATAACCCCATGTCTGCAACAAATGTTTTCCATTAGTTCTGTACACTTTGCTCACCAAACCGATTCTGACAAATGCAAAATTGTTTGAAATAATCATGCCTCACAGAACAGGAATGGCGACTTATAAGGGAGCCGAACACAGATGTTGATTTTTGGCTGGTTGTGTTTTGTACGGGTAGATATTTACAGAATATATACATTAACCTAAGAAAAATATGCACCTGTGTCTTCTTTTTACAACCACCCGTTTCTGGATCATAATCTGATGATCTTTTGACAAAAAACATATCTTTTTCTATATTTCTGAAATGAGGTATTTACATTATTTACATTGTTCGGACTGTTGTCCTCATCTTTATTGTCATATTCACGACGTTTCGACCGTTGTACGCACCGATCTTCTTTGGATGACTGGAAGTTTAAACCGAACGCTTTATTTTATTACTGGAGTATGTTGTTCTCGTTCTATGAATCATGCCATTCCTGATGTCTTAGCTATCTCCATTTAGCTCAAGTTTTTCATCGCTATTACTGTCGCCAGTTATTGAAATTACAACCCTTTGGGTCAAGTCACTAGATCTAACTCTGAAGGACAAATGGGTAAGTGGATAAAAGCATTGTTTGGATCCAGTGACTTGAATCAAGGAGGTGTGAGTTCAATACCTTGCAATAGTAGTGGCGAACATTAAAAAAAGAAAGCAAAAACAGAGTTGAGTTAAATGGAGATAACTTAGACATATGGAAATGGCATGATTCATGGAACGAAAAACGTCTAATCCAATAATCGAAGTAAATAGTTCGCTTCAAAATGCCAGACATCTGAAGAAGGCGAAGTTTACAATGGCCGAAACGTCGTAAATTTTATTTATGATACAAAATATGCAGTAGGGAAGGACGCATATTTTTTAACAATATTTTTCAAATATATTGGTGGGTAGATGTACTTAAGTAAAGAAACTGTTCAATAATAAAAACACAGATTCTACTCAAATATGAGTATCAATTAAAAATAACATTTAAACAAAAAACAAAAAAAAATAAAAATAAAAACCTGTCGGCTTTAATCCATTTCCTAAAAATTGTCTTTGTTTACCTTAGGATTCGAAACAGAGCAGATATGTACATTTCGAGAATCGGGAGAAATGTCTGTTCAGAAGCTCTATTCAGGTTTTGTCTGATCAGCAAGTCTTAAGTAGCCGAGCGGTCAAGACACGTCAAATCTAATAACGGTTTCCACTAAAGGACGTAGATTTGTATCATACCGGAGGACTTATGAAGCAGGGAACTCGAGCATTTTTATTAAATTGGCCTTGTGCCAAACATAACCGACTTCCCCATAATTTATAATTATCATTATCGAAACGATGGAAAAATAAAAGTATTTCGTTTGTATGTTAAAGTGGAAATTTATTTACAGAACAGAATAACATCAGTTTGTAGGAAGTGAAATTAGCTGTGTAAATGTTCAATAGAGAAGGTGTAGTATGGAGTTAAATGAAGCTAGAGTTCGTAGTTATCGGTAGAGAAATGTGTTTATGCAGAAAAGATTAACAAGGTAGTAATAAAGTTTGTGTTCCTTTCTTTCTTTTACTGGACGGCCAGAAGGCGAAAAAGAAGGTAAAGCAACAAAGGAAAATTCTACTTATCGACGTTAATGTTTTAGAGTCCGTTGAGGTGCCTTATTGTTGTTGTCTTCTTCTTCTTGACGGCGAGAATGGTGGAGTCGAAGAAGAGATACAGGAAAACAGCACGGAAGCAAGTAAACGAGAGAGAATGTACGTCCGGCTCAGCAGATTGAAATTTCTTTTGGCAGTGTCGTATCTGATCTCGCTCCCACCTGACTGATTTCTTTTTCTTTCTCGATATATTAGCAAAAGACTTTTTCACACCGGCTTGTTAACTTCTCTCAGTTTCGTAAATCGCTCCTTTTCATTGGTTAGAAAATAACACCGGATCGCGAAATTTAGCTTCGTCTTTTCCTTCAGTACGGGGTCGATCCTTTTTTCTATTGGTCAAAATTAGATTTCAAACTGGATTGCAAAATTTGTAAAAAGTGAAGAGAAGAGAGTTACTTTTAATTCTGTATTCACCATACTTATATCTTTCTAACAAGGTTTCTTGAATATTCAGAACGGTAGATGAAAATAAATAAATGTACCTTTTTTTTGCCTGCAATATATTTTGAAAAACAAATTACCAGCAGTACATTTTTGGGAGATAAAATAAAAATATCAAAAACAATTTTAATCATTGCTTTTACAATAAACGTTGGCAAGGAGTAGTTAAATTAAAAGCGGTGTTATGTTAAAAACAGTCTTTTTGACACTTTTCTGCCCTCAAAAAACGGTGTGACGACGATTTGTCAAAATGACGGTCTATGTTTGCTAGCCTCTCATATATAAGCAATATTTTTCTGTTGATAAATTTATTAAAAAGGAATTAGATGTGCCTTATAACAATTCAGTTGTAAATCACAAAAATATCAAAGCTTTTATCTGAGCATAACAAAGTTTTTTTTACAACTATTTCTAAAACAATAGTTGACACGATTAATACAAAATGAAATAAAAAGCTAAGACTTGAAGAGAAGTTTTCTCTATCACTCAGATAATAACTGCCACGAGGAATATATTGGAGAAACCCCAAGGAGTTTCAAGATTATTTGAACAAAAAAGTTAACTCATACAAAATAACATTAAATGCATTAGTTACTTACAGCAACGATACTAGCCATAATGTTGATGCTAAAAAAAAGAAAAAGAAAGTCACTTTTTAAGACGAAAATGTATAGAAAGTGCTGTAATCGCTAGAACAGCGACTGTAAATTTGCTTTCAGGTTATTACAACATTTCACCTTTCTTGGCAGATCGTCTGTTATTACAATGCGGAATATTTAATAGCAAAAATGTGATCGATCCCGACTTGGCAGCTAGGATATAGTCACTTTCTCACCGACGCAGTGTGGCTTCCCTGTGTCTCTTCTACAAATACTTTCACGGCTTCTGCTCCGATGAACTTAGCTCACTGTTACCCACTATATATGAACTTACTCGAGACACAAGGTTAGCAACTACGTCCCACTCTTTTACTGTGAAACCAATAAATTGTAAACGCAAATTCTACTCCTCAGCTTCTTTTCTCGCATTTCCCGCCTGTGGAATTCTCTTCCGCATACTTGCTTTCCTGACAGTTACAATCTCCATGTATTTAAATGTAAAGTCAATAGTCAGCTCCTGTCTCACTAACTTACATCCTCTCTCTCATTCTTTTCTCTTTCTGATCTACATTAATGATCTCCCGATACCATAAGATCCCAAGTAGGTACGCACGCCGATGACACTACAGTTTACTCTCGCCTTGATCAAAAATCTGGTGTGGGTGACAAAGCTAACCTTGCAGCCGAGCATGAAAAGGACCCCCAATCCGTAGTGGACTGGGGTAAGAAATGGCTCGTAAATTTTAATGCTTCTAAAACGAAGCTGCTATCAATTAACCATCACAGACAATCGCACCTACCTCCCATTAGTATAGACCAGGCTTGCCTCCCAGAGAGTAAAACACTACGCCCCTTTGGTCTCACACTTTCAGCGAACCTCAAGTGGAATGACTATATCGAATCTATTGCTAAATCCCCTGCTATAAAAGTCGGTTCTCTGTGCAGGGCCCGGAAGTTTTTTCTGTCTGAAACTATCCTGCACATATATAAATCTACCATCCGCCCGTGCATTGAATACTGCTGCCACATCTTGACAAAGTACAACGGAGAGTCTGTAATGCGATCGATACCGACTTGGCAGACCGGCTGCAGTCTCTCTCTCACCGGCGCGAAGTGTCTTCCCTGTGTCTATTCTATAAATACTTTCACGGCTTCTGCTCCAATGAACTTAGATCACTGGTGCCCTCTAGGTACGAATTTGCATGAGACACTAGATTAGCAACTAGATCCCACCCTTTTACAGTGAAACCGATAAAATGCAACCGCAATTTCTACTCCAACAGTTTCTTTTCTCGCACTTTCCGACCCGACATACACATGATTGCTTCCCCGACGGCTATAATCTCCAGGAGTTTAAATGTAAGATCAATAGACACCTCCTAAAAGACTAACCATCTTTCAAACACTCTTCCCATCTACCCAACCCCCAGCCTCGGTATCCTTACCCATCTATCACCCTCCTTCTGACATTTCCTATATCTAACCACTCTTTCTCTTCACGTTCCTCTATGTAACCCCATGCGCAATGGAATGCCTTACTTGGGATGAAAAGATTAATACAAAATCCACCCAACTTTCATCAGTACTCTCTTACTCTATTCCTGACACCTCCTGCAACCTCTCTCTCCTCATAACATTCCTCCTATGTAACCCCCTGCACAACAGTGGCAGTAAAATGCCTTGCTTGGGGCGACACTATTATAAAAAAATAAAGTGATAAAAATATAAACAAAACAAAAATACTAAATTAAATTTGATAGACCACGAATGCAAATAAAATTTTATTTTCCGAGCGCTTTCGCCCAGTGCTTCAGTCATTCTCAAGGGTGTTCTTTTCGGTATATTCATTCTCCGTGTAGTGTACTATATGGTAGCTGTTACTATGTGAAGATTCTTGAGGAAGAGTGACCGTTTGTAGTAGTCATGCGCTATACGCGCCTGGGTTTACGTGAGGGTCACTTCTATTTTTAGAAAACACTTAACAGTCCATTCCCGCTACTAAACTGTGTAAGGTACTGCGACAAACGTATTGCGACTGGTAAAAATATATGTCATCATTCAAAGGTACGTTTAATTTGAGTTGTTTCTCAAATAAAAAAAAGGAGAGATGGAGAATATTCCCTTTTGACTTAAAAGACAGAGAAAATGTCGAGGACTTTTTTAAAAGATACCGCCCACTTATTTAAATGAAAGGGTTAGTTTGTCTTGCAAGTTCAGTATCACGGAAAAATAAAAAATGGCCCTAACTCGAGACGATCACAGTCCTAGCACAGACTGGCCGGTAAAATTCTCATTTTCGTTTTTTTAATATTAGGTTGTCCCAAAAGTTCGAAAACACTTGCAAAAAATTTGAAATTTTGAAATTTTGAAATTTTACTCGCAAAAACAACAAAAATTATTGCTCAAAATAAAAACCATCATTTTCCAAGACTTTCTCCCATCGACCTGCAAGCTTTCGGATCTGGTCAAAGTACCATTCAGCCGGCTTCGAATGAAAGAATTCTTGACATGCTTCCTCGACTTCATCAAACGAGTCGAATCGGCGGCCCTTCAGAATGTGTTGCATTGAGCGGAAAAGGCCGTAATCTGATGGAGCACAGTCAGAACTGTAGGCTGGATGTGGCAGAACCTCAACACTGTCCAGCTCTTCAAACTTGCCTTTGGTCTTCCTGGCGGTGTGGCTTGGCATTGTCCTGCTGCATCAAAGCGCGATTTCGGTTGATCAGAGCCGGGTACTTTTGCTTCAACTTTTCGTAGACCCGCTCAAGTTGCTGACAGTATAGTTCTGCACTGATGGCAGAATGTCCAACCCGGTTTGCAAGTCTCCATCATCCAACTTTAACGGCCGTCCCGAACGAGGCTTATCTTCAAGACTCATGTCGCCAGAATCAAAACGCATGTATCACTTTCAGGTCACCGCATATGCAATTGTTCCTTCAACTTCGGCAGCACAAATCTCTTCTGCAGCTTTTCTGGTTGAAAAATCTCGCTTCCAGCAGTAACGAATCAAAACACGCAGCTCAACTTTATCAATTGCCATCTGGAATACAAAGATGAAGATCACTATAACAATATAATTTTTTTTTTTTAATCATTTCACCCCGAGCAAGGCGGAAACGCCACTGATGTGCAGGGGGTTACATAAATGTAAAAAGCTTAATTAGAAAAGAGCGAGGAGTACAAGCTAGTTAGAAAGGAACAATAGAAAGCTGAGAAAGAAGTTGCGATGACAGATACATAGGTGGAGAGAAAGGAAAGGTTATACAGGGGAGGGGAGAGAGCTAGAGTCCAGTGGTTAGTAGATAAGTATTAACTTTGCATTTAAATTTCTGGAGGTTGTAGCCGTCAGGAAAGCAAGAATACGGGAGTGAGTTCCACAGGCAGGAAGTGCGAGAGAGGAAGCTGCAGGAGTAGAATTGTCGTCTGCATTTGGCTAACCTGACTGTGAATGGGTGGGACCCAGTTGCCAGTCTGGTTGCACGGGTAAACACCTGTTGAGGAGGCATCAGTGACTTAAGCTCATCCGAGCAGAAGCCATGAATTGCATAAAAATTAAATTTTTCGCAAGTGTTTACGAATTTTGGGATAACCTAATATTTGTGGCCAAACTACTGTTGAATGTTTCTTGGAGAAAATATTATCTTTTATGTTTTTTCTCTAGTTTGACTTAATTTTGCAATTTGCCATAAACTGAATCAATATTGTTGAGAATATCTAATTTATGTTTTGAAGTTTTAGATAAATAATTTTATTGTTATAAACACTAGCGTTAATTGTATCTAGTTATTCCTTTTTCTTTCCCCTTTCTCTCTCTTTATTTTTTATTTTTGTCGCAACTGTTAATGGTGGCTCGTCTTAAGCGTTGATCTTCATTCCAAAACACCAACAACAAAAAAAAAATCCCTAAAAACTGCAATTCAGCTGTCTTAGCTAAAACAAATCATTTTCTCATTCGATGTTAATTTCACAATAACAACAAAGAAATAATTTATATCTTTCTTGAAATAGTTTTTGACAAAAGTCACTTAGTATTTGTTTTTGTTTAAGAATGTATCCTGTTGAAGAATTTCAATTATTAAAGAAATCTTAGTTATTGCAAGTAGCTACATATTTCCTTTTAAGTATTAAATATGAAAAAGCAGAAGCAACATTAAACTAGATACCTCCACTTTTTCACTGCTGTCATATCTGGTCACGCGCCCCTGCTGTTCACCTTAGTGTTCTCGAGAGGCTCCAAAGGAGAATCTGTAATGTGATTGGTCCCGACCTGGCAGCTCAACTCCAGCCACTTTCTCACCGGCGGGATGTGGCTTCCCTCTGTCTATTCTAAAAATATTTTCATGGCTTCTGCTCCGAGGGACTTTAACGGCCGTCCCGAACGAGGCTTATCTTCAAGACTCATGTCGCCAGAATCAAAACGCTTGTATCACTTTGAGGTCACCGCAAATGCAATTGTCACTGGTAACCCCCGCCACAAAGATTAACTCGTGCAACCAGACTGTCAACAAGGTCCCACCCATTTACAGTTAAATCAACCGAATTCAACCTACAATTCTACTCCACAAGCTTCTTTTCTCGCACTGTGGAACTCCCTTTCATATACTTGCTTTCCTGACGGCTGCAACCTCCAGTTGAATCCCTTGCATATACTTACGCACAAATACCCTTGGGAAAGGTATTAATCCGTCCCTTCTTTCTAGTTATGGGTTAAATAGCAGGACAGATTGGGTTCTATAGCAACCAGTCTACCGCAGAAAGTAATGACAACCTACTGCGGGATAATCTTCTTCCGAGTCAGTCATGTCTCTAAAGAAACATGATCGCCCAAATGAGTATCAAGTATGGCACTTAACTGACTGACAACCACTAGGAATTTACATGCAATGTCAATACCGATCTCTTATCCATTTGACTGCGGTTCTTTCTACATCACTCCGTATATTCCTTTCTCTCTCCCTTCGCAACTGTCTTCACACCTGTGTTCCCATCCTTCTCTTACCCTTTCTCGGTAACTAGTTCGTCTTTCTCTTCACTCTTCTCCTGTCTAAACTTTTACTTTTATGTAGACCCCTGCACATTAGTGGCGGTACTGTCTTGCTTGGCGTGAAACGATTAAAAAAAAGTTCGCGATACCTAAGTTGAAAACGAAGTTTGATAAATGAAAAAGCTTCAGTTGAAAGATAAAGGATTTCAAGAATTATGTAGGGACAATAGCGAGGAATCCCTTGTTATTTTTAACAAAACAAGACAGGGAATTTATTTACATATTTACACATTTGAAGTTGTTACTAGTTTGTTTCAAAACAATTAATCAAACATTAAGTGTTCGTAGTTTTGCTGAATTGTCAAGAAGAGAGAATATTTACATTAAATCATCGGGCACGAAATAATATTCCAAAATGCTTAAAACAAATTGAGTGAGTTCTTTTTTCGCATATAAGTTATAAAGTTTTATTCAACATGAATAAAAAGATACATTTTAAGTAAAAAGTTTTAAGTTGCATTTTTAAAAACAAAAAAGTCTGCTCCGATGAACTTAGATCACTGGTGCCCCCTATATATCAATTTACTCGAGCCACAAGATTAGCAACTAGGTCCATCCTTTTTACTGTGAAACCAATAAAATGTAAATGCAATTTCTACTCTACCAGTATCGTTTCTCGCACTTTCCGCCTGTGGAATTTCCTTTCATATACTTGCTTCCCCTACAATCTCCAATAATTGTGCAACGGGTGACATACGAGGAAGAGTGACAGGTTATAGCGGGTGTCAGGAAGTGGGTAAGAGAAAGATGAGAATACTAATGAAGGTAGAGTGGATGGAGAAAGGAGCATGAGAGAAGATGCAATTCAGTGAGATACAGGAAAGCCACATTGCGCGGGTGAGAAAGTGAGTCTATCTGAGCTGCCACGTCGGGATCGATCACATTACAGATTTTCCGTTGGATTTTGTCAAGGACCCCTGGGTGGATAGCAGGAGCAACCGATCAGATATGGCAGCAGTATTCAATGTGGAAAGATTATGTTTAATCATTTTCTAAGACTGCGGCTAAGTTAGTTCACTGTGCCGTGATAGATAATCTTAATATCCAGAATCTATTTTCTGTATTTATGATTATAAAATTCATCCTTACATTTAATATTGCTGCCATATGTAGTCTGGTGATTCAGCTATAAATTTAGAGATTCCTGATAAAATCCAAAGAAGAATCTGTGATGTAATTGGTCCTGACCTGGCATCTCGGTTTCAGTCACTTTCCTACCGCCATAATGTAGCTTTCCAGTGCCTCTCTATAAATACTTTCACGGTTTCTGATCCGATGAACTTAGCTCACTGGTAGCCCCTATATATAAATATTTTCATGGTATTTTTTTCTGATGATCTTTTCTCTATGGTACCCTGATTAATTTAAGCGCAGGCGGCAAGGTCCTGTCATTTTAAAGTTAAATCTGCTAGATTCAACCGTAAGTTCTATGCTAACGCTTTCTTCTCTTGCACTTTTTGCTTGTGTAACTCTCTTTCAGTTTTCCAGTTAATTTTGATCTTCCATTATTCAACTGTAATGTCCATCGTTTTCTACTGTCCTTTTCATTATTCTATCTTTATTGTTCTCACTCCTTTAGTCAGTTAAGTGCCATACTTGATACACGTTTGGGCGATCATGTCTCTAAAGAGACATGACTGACTCGGAAGGAGATTATCCGGCAGTAGGTTGTTATTACTTTCTTAGGTAGACTGGTTGCCAGTCAAAGCTATAGAACCCAATCTATCCTGTTATTTAGTCATTAATTGGAGGGAAGAGACGGATTAATACGTTTCCCAAGGGTATTTGCGCGTAAGTGAATGCAAGGAATTCAAGTGGAATTCGAACTCCTTAATAAGGTCTATATTTCCTATTCTTTTACATTCAGTAATGCCCTTGAGTTTTAGTGGCTTTATTGCCTTACTTGGGGTGAAATGATGTTTAAACAATAATGAAATGGCTAATTTCAATATTACCATTTATAACGTTTGTACGAGATGAAATATTAGAAAATATCACTGGTTGTTCGTTCAACAAAAGTTTCCTTATTAGGAGACGGTTATTATCATTAGCATTTAAAAATTCTCAAAACGCTTTAATTGGAGTGGATTTATTCCTGATAATTACAATTTTTCTTTTCCTTTACGTCCGGATAATCGAATTCAGGAAACTGCAGGTACGGATAATCGAGGGAGTAATGTATGGTGGTACGAATAATCGAGGGAGTGCTGTATTGATTTCTAGCGTTATGGACATTACAGTATCAATGACCAGATGCCGAAAATCAGCTGTTTCTGGGCTAATTCACTTTGTTACAAGATTTACAATAACCAGACCGCGAAAAGTACAGTTTTATCCCGGCAATCTTTTGTCGGATTTGTGGGGAATGAAGCAAACACGAGGGTGAGGTGCGAGGTGTTAGGGTCGGGTTGAAATGCATTTCATGATTCCATTTCGTGTTTGCATCTGCTTGGTACTCTGATGATAATCAAAATAATTCTCCGTTTGGAAATATGCACAAGTTTTTCTAGTAATCAACATACATATTTGATGACATTGTGGTTAGTGTAGAAGAGATGTTGGGGTGGGGCCACCAAAGGAAGTGATGATGAGAGTGGGAAGAGACAGAAAGAGACGGGAGGACTCGAAATAGGAGAGAAGATTAGGATGGTATACTTCTACCATCCTAATCTTCTCCTATTTCGAGTGACAAAAGAGAGAAATGGCATTATTGAGAGAGAGAGAGAGAGAGAGAGAGAGAGAGAGAGAGAGAGAGAGAGAGAGAGAGAGAATGAAAAAATGAAGAAGCAAACAAAGAAGCCGAAGAAAAAGATGTAGGAATGAAGAAGAAGAAGAATGTTCATTGAAGAAGATGAAAAGGAGATAAAAGAAGAAAAAGAAGAAACAGAAGAAGATACGGAAAAGAAGGGAAAAAGGAAGTAGATTAAAAAGAAGGAAAATAAGCAGATGAAAATGAGAAAAGAGAGAAAAGAGAGAAAAGATGAAAATGAGAAAAGAGAGAAGAAAAAGAAAAAGAAATACAGGGAGAAGAAGATAATGAAAAAGAAGAAAAAATCGAAATAGAGATGAAAGAAAGAGAGAAAAAAGAAACATAGTATAAAAAGAATGAAAAAGCTGAAAAATTATAAGAAGAAGAAACAAGAAAAAGAAAGCAGAATTTGAGTTTTGTTTAACGGCACATCAGTATGGATAGACATCCGATTGCTTCTAAGCCAGGATTGAAACTCGACCGAATTGACTTTAGCGGCGATCCTACCACTGAGCTATGGGCACTCAGTAGACCAAGGCAGACTTTAGCGTGTTATATACAATGTAAACATGCCAGTAGCCAAGAGTGTTCAACTTCATTACTGAATGAACGATGCGTAGATGTGTGATTAGCTACTGTTTTTTCAAAGCGTATCATTCATCAACACACACACACACACACACACACACACACACACATACACACACACACACACACACACACATATATATATATATATATATATATATATTAAGGACATTATAGTCTGACGAGAAAAAATTTTTCGATGAATAATGACTTTTACAAAAATTGTTTTTATTTTTTTGAATTATAATATTTTATAAATTTTCAAAAATATTTAAAAAATTATTTAGAGCCGTGTTATGGTTAGGTTATTAAGTTATTAAGTGAAGACTCTATTTACTAATCTAAAATTGAAAGATTGAATACAAATCGTCGAGCCAAACGAATTTTCAAATAATTTTCATGCTTATAATTTTTGTGTATATGGAGTTTTTTTTTAAGTATGGTAGTTTTACATTATAAGGTCACGTGTTTCGCTCTTTCTTCCACTTACAGAAAACAAATTGGGTCAATTATGTTAATTCTAGTCAACCATACTAACCTATCATCTGGCTATCATCACTCACTTCAAAACTGAGAGCTCATTGATTAAAATAGTTTTAGTTTAAATTTAATACAATAAACAAGTAATAGTTGTGCAAATCAGATTAGTTTAACTTTAAATTTGCTAATTTTCCAAAAATAACGTATCCCATATGTTTATTGTCTTTTTTTTTTTGCAAGATTTTTAAAACCGTGAATTAACTGTTGTTTACAAACTTGTGAAGCTGTCAAAATGGAGGGAAAGTGCTGAATTATAAAACACGAACAAATTGATATTCTAATCAATATAATTTCTATTTAAAATGCACTAGAATATTTTGCTTAATAGAAATAGTAAGTTTAATCATTTAGCTTTAAGGTCAAGCTACAACCACAGCTGAAAGAATTTATTTTTAGTTTTAAAAATTCAATTTAAAACTTAGCTATCGAAAATGAGTGGAGGTATTTTCTTTATTCGAATGGTGAGTAACATCTGCTGAAACATTAAAATGAATGGCAAAAGTTTCAAAAAAGAAAATAGAATAGATTTAATATAAGAAAAAGAAGACTAATTCTAAAAAAGAAACCAGAAGAAAAAGAAAAGCACAACACTAATTACGGGTATGCCCTCGGAAAGGGGCCGTGGCTTGAGAAAGACTTGGGCCTTAAACGCACACCTGGAGAACTTCTTTCTTTCTTTCTTTCTTTCTTTCTTTCTTTCTTTCTATCTATCTATCTATCTATCTATCTATCTATCTATCTCAGTCTGTTCCTTATCTATCTATCTATCTATCTATCTATCTATCTATCTATCTATCTATCTATCTATCTTTCCATTCTCTTCATTCTATCTATCTATCTATCTATCTATCTATCTATCTATCCCATTCTCTTCATTATCTATCTATCTATCTATCTATCTATCTATCCCATTCTCTTCATTCTTTTCATAACTATCAATCACATTATGTTCATATCTATCTATCTATCTATCTATCTATCTATCTATCTATCTATCTATCCTATTCTTTTCATAGCTATCAATCAGATTCTGTTCATATCTATCTATCTATCTATCTATCTATCTATCTATCTATCTATCTATCTATCTTATTCTTTTATTCTTTTATCAATCACATTATGTTCAATACATCTATTCATATCTATCTATCTATCTATCTATCTATCTATCTATCTATCTATCTATCTATCCTATTCTTTTCATAGCTATCAATCACATTCTGTTCATATCTATCTATCTATCTATCTATCTATCTATCTATCTATCTATCTCAGTCTCTTCATATCTATCTATCTATCTATCTATCTATCTATCTATCTATCTATCTATCTATCTATTGGGGTGTCACCCCTTTCCCAAAACTCTATGGACACGTTCATGGCGTATAAATAATCCTTCCTACAGAGAACGGTGGTTGAGTTGTAGCTGTCATTAGAGTTGAGTTGTCAGTTGGCATTTGCCTCTGCAACTATGACACTGTCAGTTCCCTGCCTTCGGGTAGAGGGAGCTCTCTGCTTCCGAGCAGAGAGCAATAACCCAGTCGTGGTTCCGCCGAAGGGTAGAGGCACGACTGAGTAAAAATAGACAGACATTTTTTGGCTGGGCCAAATGGCCCGGAAATCCCAGTTAAACTGACCATGTGTCACATGTTGCCCTTACTGGGAGGGACAACTAAATAATGAGTTGTAGTTGTCATTAGAGTTGAGTTGTCAGTTGGCATTTGCCTCTGCAACTATGACACTGTCAGTTCCCTGCCTTCGGGTAGAGGGCGCTCTCTGCTTCCGAGCAGAGAGCAATAACCCAGTCGTGGTTCCGCCGAAGGGTAGAAGCACGACTGGGCAAAAATAGACAGACATTTTTTGGCCGGGTGATATGGCCCGGAAATCCCAGTCATAACTGACCATGTGTCATATGTTGCCCTTACTGGGAGGGTCAGCTAAATAATGAGTTGTAGCTGTCATTTGAGTAGTTGTTATTAGAGTTGGTGTTTGTCAGAGCAGTGGAACTGACACTCGTTGGTCAGCAAGAATATAGACTTATTACCCGAACTTACTTCTTTGTATATATTTGACTTCCACTCACAAGTATTCCTGAATCTATTAACCGTATACAGGTTGTATATCTTTTGTTCAATACACTTACCTCTTTTCCTCTCATATCTGTTTTTGTTATTATATTGTGTTTTTGTAAACAAGAATCCACAACACTATCTATCTATCTCAAGCAGTTCATATCTATCTATCTATCTATCTATCTATCTATCTATCTATCTATCTATCTATCTATCTATCTCGGACTGTACATATCTATCTATATATCACTCTATCTATGACTCCGCATATCGATGGTCAAATAATGATAACATCGTCGATCGGACCCTTAACTAATACCAGTCACCCAGCAACCTTTCAACTCTGCTCTTTAGCATCGACTCCAAAGGGGATGTTTCCCCTACACTATAATCTTAACCTCACCGTATAAAGTGCTTTTTAAAGTAAGAAAAAAAACCAGGATAAAAAAAAAAAGAAAACAAAAGACAAAGAAATGAAAAAAAAAAAAAGAAAGTTTTGTATTGTCGAACGAAGAGATACACCGAGAAATTAAGCTAAACTAATTTATTACCAGAGTGGTACAACCAAGATGTATATACAATATTTACAGTCTCTCGCAGTAGTAGGTGTTACTTCTTGAAGTCCGTGATAATAACAATTCCCCGTGCTAAGCGCACATTGTTTTATATCCATCCGGCGACCGGTCGTCACATGGTACGAGCCACGACACAACAGAAAGAAAATGATAATCCGAATTACCGCCAGTCACGATGAGAGGAATGGGAGGACCTGCGCCTTCAGCAACTATTTGGTCAGAAACAAATCAGACATCAAGTGAAACTCTTACATACGTTCCATTACTAAAGTGCCTGAAAAAATGGTCGGCTCTCTGTACCGCTCCAGTAAGTACATGATTCCTCATGGTATCTTCTACCTTTATACGATTCAGATTAGGCCAAGAATGGCTAGTTCTCTGTACTGCTTAAGTAAATACCTGATTTCTCATGCTATCTTTTATATTTTTATAAGAGTCAGATCAGGCCGAAAATGGCCAGTGTCCTGTGCCGCTTCTGTAAGTACCTGACTCCTCATGCTATCTTCTAAATTTATAAGAGTCAGATCAGGCCAAAAATAACAAGTTCCCTGTACCGCTCCAGTAAGTACCTGATTCTTCATGCCATCTTCTACCATTATGAGAGTCAGATCTGACCGAAAATGGCCAATTCCCTGTACCGCGCCAATAAGTACCTGACTACTCATGCTATCTTTTAAATTTATAAGAGTCAGATCAGGCCAAAAATAACAAGTTCCCTATACCGCTCCAGTAAGTACCTGATTCTTCATGCTATCTTCTACCATTATGAGAGTCAGATCAGACCGAAAATGGCCAATTCCCTGTACCGCGCCAATAAGTACCTGACTACTCATGCTATCTTCTAAATTTATAAGAATCAGATCAGGCCAAAAATAAAAAAGTTCCCTGTACCGCTCCAGTAAGTACCTAACTCCTCATGCTTTATAAAATCCAGATCAGACCCAAAATGAAGTACAGTTAACATATTTGGGCGGGAGCTTCCCAGTCCTTCCTTTCCAGTTTCAACAGACCTTGAAGTTGTTTTCGCGTCCTTGTAGATGACACATTATTTTCTACTCTTCAACCTTTCATACAGACAGGATGTGGAGAGTCTCTTGCTGCTATATCGCTACTTATATAAGAGATGTCCTCGGGCGAACTCTATTCCTTGTTTCCGTCAGTTCTAACCTTCACGGCTAGGTCCCGCCTCACACATCTTAGTAAAGCACCAACATCTCTTGTGTACACCACCGGTGAGGAGTAAGATCTACCCGAACACCATCTTCCCGTGAACCCTTTCTCTGTAGAGCCGACTCCGATGAGCATGTTTCTCCGATCACTAAAATTGTAACCTGTTCATGTCTCAGGTATAAACTGTTTCTTAATGTAATCCACTACCTCGAGTGACCTCCGGATCTTGTACAGGGTAAAACCTCGCTATAAAAAAGAAAAAAGAAGTAGATAAATCGAAATTTTTCTGATATAGAAAACGAACTTGTCCTTTTTCGCGATTTTCTATCAAAAGGACCCCGCCAAATATCAATCATCTTTTATCCCAACAGTCAGTTTGCTGTTCAGAGACGAGACTTAATCCGTAAAATCTTTCGTTTGCCTTCTAGTCACCGGTAAACACTAGAAGAAGAAGAAGAAGAAGAAGAAGAATTAAATGAAAGAATGAAAGAAAGAAGCTTTATAAATGAAAGATAGAATGAAAGACACTCTAGAAATGAATGAAAGAAATAATGTTTAGAATTAAATAATGAATGAAAGAAGCTTTAGGAATGTATGAAAAAATGAACGAAAGAAGATTCAGCAATGAATGAAAGCATGAAAGAAACTCTGGACATGAATGAAAGGAAGAAGAAATCGAAATGAGGGAAATAATGAATGAAATAAGCTTTATAAATGCACGAAGAAAGAAAGAAGCTTAAAAAATAAATAAATGAAAGAAAAAAGGCTTTAGAAAAGAATGAAAGAAAGAAAGCTCAGAAATGAATGAAAGAATGAAAAAGATACTTTAGAAATGAAAGAAAAAAAGATTTAGAAATAAGTGAAAAAAATGAAAGAAAAAGGCTTTAGAAAAAATGAACCAATGAACTTCAGAAATGTATGAAATAATGAATGAAAGTAGATTTAGAAATAAACGAATGAAATAAGAAGCTTTGAAAACAAATGAAAAATAAAAGAAAGAAACTTTAGAAATTAATGAATGAAAGGAAGAAGCTTTAGAAACGGACGAAAGAATGAAATAAAGAAGAAAGGTGCAAAGAAGTAAAAAGAAGGAAAAAGTGTAAAACATATTTTTATTGTTAATCTCTTTGCAAAGAAATAAGAAAGGAAATACGAAAAAAAATATGAAAGAGAAAATAAAAAGTGTGTAAGACTAAAAAAGAAGGAAACAGGTAAAAGAAAAGTGAAAAACAAAATAAATAAAGAACTTGAGAAATAGAAAGAAAAATAAATGACGAAAAGAAAATATTAAATTACAAAAGGATGAAGAAAGCAAAGAAAAAGAATAAATGAATGAAAGAAAAAAAAAGAAAGAAAGAAGAAAAGAAAACAATAAGAAAGAAAAAAGAAAAGAAAATTTGTAAATGAAAAATCTATATAAAGTATGTACACGAAAAAAAGAAAAAAGTAAGAAAAGGAAAAGAAAGAAGGAAAACTAAAAAAAAGAAAGAAAATACTAAATGAAAGATAAAACGAAAAAAAGAAACAGAAAACAAAGAATGAAAGAAAATGAAAAATGAAGCAAAGAATAGAAACGTTTGAAGAAAAGAAAGAATGAAATAAAGAAAAAGTATGAAGAAAATTAAATAAATAAACAAAAGAGAGATAAAAAGAAAGAAAAGATAAAAGGAATTTTGTGGAATGAAAAGTGCAGAGGGAATGAAAAAAAATGGATGAAGCAAAAGAAAAAATATAATGAAACGAAAAAAAGAATTGGTTGAAATGAAAGAAA
This sequence comes from Ascarosepion bandense, assembly GCA_037127315.1. Lineage (NCBI taxonomy): Eukaryota > Metazoa > Mollusca > Cephalopoda > Sepiida > Sepiidae > Ascarosepion > Ascarosepion bandense. The sequence goes on along the minus strand of JBBBDQ010000514.1, from coordinate 2,185,301 downwards.
AAAGTAACAATGAAATAAAACGAAAAAAAGCTTTACGGAAAAAGAAAAAAAAGAAAAGATATACGATAGAGCATTGAAGGAAAGGTAATTTTTTCAAATGAATGAAAAAGAATGAAAACTGAGGGATAAAAATGAATGAAGGTAGCAAGGGCAACCAGAGACATCAGAAACAACGGGGTGAGGGCGATTATGAGATATATTTCCAAAACATCCGCCCTTACCAATCAATCACGAATAAAACTTGTTATGAAGTTATATTATTTTGTATTTCTTGGTATTTTCTGTTGATTGTGTATTTCCAAATCCACAATTTTCTTTTACTGGAGTCGGTGAAAGACATATCTCCATGCTTCAGAACGAAAAGATGCCCCATCGAACAACTTGTTCGTGTTTTCTTCCCCACGACACCCTCCACCAATAAAAAAAAAAAGTTTCAGAAACGGAAGAAAAAAAAATGATTTTCAATCATCTATATATAATCCTAATGCAATCAACCGTTTTTCCTTCACTGATCAAAGAATGATATAAGGAATACCTGATGGCGAATATAGACAAAAAATAAAAAAAAAAAAGCTAAAGTAAATAAAAATAAAAAGGGGTCATCTGTAGAGTTAATAAGATTAGCATCAGGTGGCTATATTTTTAAAGCAGTTCTCTGGCCTAGTGAATAGCGACAACGGCAAAATCTATTTCATAGTCGGGAAACATCGGTTTCATTTGTCCAGTTCAGTTCCTTATTGGCGGGCGGAAAAAAAGAAACGGTAAAAAAAAAAAAAACAAGAAAAAAAAAGGAAAGAAAAAAACAAGAAGGAAATTTAGGCTTTTGCTTTTCGTTATATTATCATATTTGGAGCATCCCCTTGTCGACAATTTATAGACAACGAAGGTATTTTTCGGAATCCGGTTTTGAAAGCCAATTTCAAAGAAACGGCGTGTTGATCATTCAAAGTTTTTCATTTTTCCAATTTCTTCATTTTACTTTTTTTTATTATTAAAAAAAAACTACCCTGCTTTTCTCGGAACAAATACATTCGTATTGGTAAATTCACACACACACACACACACACACACACACACATATATATATATATATATATATATATATATATATATATATATATACATATATATATAGATATATATGTAAAATAAAAAAATCGGGAAGGGGGAAAATTGGACAACGATTTTCAGATTTTTATGGTCAGGGGCAAGATAAGTCCATTCGTATTAAGAGCAAACCTCAATAGTTCCGTTAGCAAGAAGTCTATACTCTTCGAGAGAAAGGAATGGTTTGCTATGACATAAAGAAAATCCAGAATAAAAAAGAAAATAGTTAGTAACCCCAGATGATTCATAAAATTGATTGGTATAAGGAAACTTATTGTCTGCTTGCAAAAGTAGCTAGTGATTAGGGTCTCATTCGTTTGCCACGTTTTTTTCCCCCGCGCAGGAGGTGGGATGTATGTCTGAACCTTTTTAAGGATCAATAACGAATTTCACACTCGCTTCAGATACACTATTTTTGCATAACGATTCATTATTATTATTATTATTATTATTATTATTATTATTATTATTATTATTATTATTATTTTCAATATGCCTTGTGGGCGAAAGATTCATGAATATATTCCTCGATTGTTCAAAACTATAGAAAATATCTTCGTGTTGAAAAATGGCCGATCGAAAACCAATTTAAGCGAAGCACGTTCTAATCACAACTGAAAACGCCTATTTCCTTCATTTCTCAATATTCTTTAAAAAGTCATGAACCTACCTCTCCCTGAGCTCTGATGCACTATCATCCTAGCAAATGTTTGTTACTGGCATGTCAAGAATATTGACGGACCAAAAACAAGCACGACAAACAAAATAAAGGCTTTTCTACCAGTGTTTATAATTAGTGGCCTCAGTTTGACGTATGAGAATTTTATGCTTCTAGACTGGTTACCAATCAAAGCTAGAGAACACATTCCGCCTTGCTATTTAATCTCTAGCTACGAGGAAGAAGAGAACATTCCCGAGGATGTGTGAACAGTGTAATGGTTAGGGATTCGGAAGGAGAAATTTGTGCCATGTTAGAATAATTGACCCAAACGAAAATATTTAAGTTATCTCTCTTTGACCGGAAAAATGAAAAATAAAATTTTTAGTCACATTCTCTGTATGAAAGTGTTATGGTACCCTATTCGATAGGAATGGACTCTTCCTCCGTTAATAAATAATAACCTGAGTGAAGTCGTGTGATGCAGTCAAGTGACAGTCAAGTGACAGTCAAGACGCAGCGTAACTATACCGTTCGGACTTAGATTTCTATTTTGCTGATTACTAACACTTTACTTCGTATATATGTTCTTGTTATTCTAATACACTGTTTGAACCAACCTTCTTGTTTTCGTGTATTACTTCCGGGCCCTAACAAGGTCAAAAACTTGGTGAGAAAGTTTTTGCTACAACAGAAAGCAGAGCATTCTGTGTACGGGAGTTTCGGCCATGACATCAAGGGACAGATAGCGAAGGCCCACCTTTTATCATTTCGCATCGAGTGGGTTCATTCTCCTTCGACTTTTAATTAAATTAATAAATCTTTGTTATGAGTTATCCTCTCGTTTCATCTTTATATTTTTTTCCACAAAACCAAATGTTCACCCTCTGAGAACATAACATCCATCATCTCTTCTGTTCCCTATGGGTTAAATAGCTGGTTAGACATTACGTTGTTTCCCCGCTAACATAGGAGAAACGTAATTCCACATTCAGAACCGTATGTGCCTCTTGAACTGTAAATTCAGCTCCGTTTAGCATAGTTGCTCAGGATGGCTTTGTTGATATTGAAAAACACACAAGCGCGCCTGAGCAGAGAGGCATGTTTGGAAACGAGCAACTGTCCAGCAAATGGGAAATCATACTTATTTATAGAGTGACTTCAAGTCGAAACACATCCGATGAATGTTAGGAACTCGTCTGTAATTCGATCTCGGCACGCCGTTATCTCTTTCTAGAAGTTAACCCCATATGTGTAATATTACGTTTTTTTTCAAAGATCTTACTAAAAACGTAATAAACATATACGTAATTAAAATTTTGACAATAAAATCGAGGTTTTGCTTCCTCCCGTCCTTAAGGATAACAGAAAACTGTTACAGTTTTTCATCTTCTAAACTGGTTGCCAACCACGGCTAGAGAAGCCACACTATTTAACTCATAGCTGGAAGAAGAAGAGAATGATTCATAGCTTTCAAAAAGATTTAAGTTTTGTGTTTTTCAAGTGTATGTCAATTCCTTATGAGCGATTTAACGCTGAAATTTAATTGTCTTGGAAGCTTTGAAGTAATAAAATATGTTATTCTGCCTTCACAATAGAATAGATGGTAGATGATATTCACTTTTGTGCATAGACATGTTTGTGTGGACATAATTACTAGAGGCGGTGATATATGTATTTTATGTTGTAGCATTGTTGAATTTATATTTTGGAATAGAGTCTGATTTATTTAAGAAATTGTAGGATATTATCTTGATTAATGTCATGAAGTTCTTTCACGATGTTTGATGTATTGTTGGTACTTTTACTATAAATATCTATTGTTGATCATTTTACAATAAATAATGTGATAATTTTTTTTTATATATAAACGCATTGCTGGCAATTTTACTATAAAATGAATTTTTATAATTTTAGAGTCTTTTTTTTTTTTTTTTTTTTGACGTTTCCCTATTTGGCCATAGCTGGGACCCTAACAATCGCTACCTCCTTGATGACCTAGAGAAAATCAGCAATTTAGAGGTTTATGCGTAAGTAGTGACTTGAGTGGGATTTGAACTCATCTGTCACGACGAGTCGTTATCTGTTTCTCCACCCGCACTCAGCCCATGATCCTCGCCGGAGAGAGAGAGAGAGAGAGAGAGAGAGAGAGAGAGAGAGAGAGAGAGGGGGGGGGGTTTAGAAAGTCATTTCTGAATATTAATGATTATTTTAGTAGTTTATATAGAAAAGCATTTTTACTATAAAAATGTATTTTTATATCAATGTTTTTTATTTTAATTTTGGGCTAACTGTTTGCCTATACTGTTGTGGCGAATCTTCGTTGCCTAGTTGTGGCCTGTTAGGGTCAGGAAGAAAGACACAGACACAAGAAGGTAGGTAGAATCAGTGTATTAGAACATATATACAAATACGAGTAAATAAAAGTGTACGTTCAAACTGTATAGTTACGCTGCGTCTTGACTGCCTCTTGACTGCGTCACAGCTGCGTCCCGGAAAATCATTCAAGTTAGTATTTATTGACGGAGAAACAGTTCATTCCTATAGATAGGGCATCATAACACATGCCCAGGAGCTTACATGGTGCTACCATCACGGGTCAGAGTGAACTTGGAACGAAAAGCAATTAAAAGGTGATTCCCTGTTCGTCAAAAGCTCCGATCCCTTAAGAGGCTTTGATGCCGGATGTAGTTTATCGTCATACTCAAGACTATCGTGGAGATTAGCATCAGCCATGCTGATGGAAGGGAGAATAAGTTACCTATGGTGATTAAATGAAAGTAGTCTTCAGTATTTTTCTGTACTTCTAACATGAGGTAATATTTAAATTATTAACATTCTTCGGACTATTGTCCTCGTCTTTATTGCTATATTCATGACGTTTCTGTCGCTGTACGCTTCGGTCTTCTTCGGATTCTTGGAACTTCAAACTGAACCCCTTATTTTGAACATTCTTGTTCTATGTGCTATACCACATCCGGATGTCTTGTAGTTATCTCCCTTTAAATCAACTCTCTATGTTCACCACTGCTGTAGCCATATAGGAGAACTGATATTACTTAACAATACTCTTTTCTTTGCTTTCCTTACTTCAAGTCTCTTCTTCATCTGTGAGGAGAAGGCCAACATTCACTGGCATATAGGAGGACTGATGTTACATAACAGTTCAGTACACATTTATTTGTTTCTCTTGCTTCAAGTCTATTCTTCATCTGTGAAGAGATTGTGTAGTATTCACTGCCATATTGGAGGACTGATATTACATAACAGTTCAGTATTTTTTCTTTGTTTCTCTTGCTTCAAGTCTCTTCTTCATCTGTGAGGATATTGTCCAGCATTCACTGCCATATAGGAGGATCGATATTCCATAACAGTTCAATACTAGTTTCTTTGTTTCTCTTGCTTCCAGTCTCATTTTAATCTTTGATGAGATTGTCCATCATTCACTGCCATACAAGAAAACTGATATTACATAATAGTCTAGTACTTTTTCTTTGTTTCTCTTGCTTCAAGTCTTTTCTTCATCTGTGGTTAGATTGCCTGGCATTTACTATCATATAAGAGGACTGATATTGCATAACAGTTTGGTACTCTTTTGTTTGTTTCTTTTTCTTGCTTCAAGTCTCTTCTTTATTTGTGAAGAAATTGTCTAGCATTCACTGCCATATTGAAGGACTGATATTACATAACAGTTCAGTACATTTTTCTTTGCTTCTCTTGCTTTGAGTCTCTTTTTAATCTCTGATGAGATAGTCCATCATTCACTGCCATACAAGAAGACTGATATTACATAATAGTCTAGTACTTTTTCTTTGTTTTTTTTTGCTTCAAGTCTCTTCTTCATCTCTGACGATAAAAGGACTGATATTACATAATAGTTTAGTACACTTTTCTTTGCTTTTGTTTTTTTGCTTCAAGTCTTTTCTTCATCTGTAAGATTGTCCAGCATTCACTACCATACAAGAAGACTGATATTACATAATAGTTTAGTACACTTGCCTTTGTTTCTCTTGCTTCAAGTCTCTTCTTCATCTGTGACGAGTTTGCCCAGCATTTACTATCATATACGAGGACTGATATTACAAATTATTTCTGTACATTTTTATATATTCCTCTTGCTTCAAGCATCTTCGTCATCTGTGAGATTTTCTAAGATTCACAGCCATATAAGAGGAGTGATATTACATTAGAGTTCAGTACTCTTTTATTGTTTCAACGAAATTTTCCTGTTTTCTTAACACTTTGCTTAGCTTTTGGAAGGCATCTCCAACATTAACTGCTATATAGGACGATTTATAGCACCTAAAAATTCAGTATTCTTTGCTTTGCTTTAACGAAAATTTTTTTTTTAATTTTGTTTAGCTTTTGAAAAGAATTTTTCGCTATCCCAATGTGCTTCGGATTTTCGTGTCACACTTTCTGTTCTCTTTTAAACACACTTCCCACATATTTAAATTTTTGTGCTTGATTTATTTTTGTATCCCGAAATTGTAATTTGCATGTTAGGTTGTTCCATCATTTTTTGTGATTGATATTTAGCCCTTTCTTCTCTCTTTCCTTCATTATCTTCTGGAGGAATACTTGTAGGTTTATTTCTCATTTGCATATTTTATATTGTTGAGGTTGTGGCCACTCATAATAATAAAAATCCTAGTAGGAATTCTTATGATCTCAGAATCTCAGAATCGCCTCGCTATATCCGCAGAATACGTCCGGCGAGAATATGCACCCTTGTCTTAAAGACATTTCTATACTTACATTTTATTGAACTGATTTTCTATCCGTACAGAGGCGGTTTATTGCCAATGTAGTTTCTGGATCTTTCAAACATGCGTTCCTGATTAAATTAATGTCTAACTGCTCTCTGATCGCGAGTCATATTAACGAAATGTGAAACGTTCTCCTCAAAAGGAATCGTATTTTATTTGTATTCCTTGTGATTTTTGTTTAACAAAACAAAAAGAATATATATACGCATCGTTCATTCAGTAATGAATTAGAACACTCTTAGCTACTGGCGTATGTTTACATGGTATATCACACGCTAAAATCTGCCTCCTTCTACCATAGCACAGAGGTATAATCGCCGACTGATTCGGTCGGGATTTAATCCTGGCTAAAAAGCAATCGAATGTCTAACCGTACTGATGAGCTCTGCTACAGCGAAACAGATCTGTCTGCAGATGATTATATATATATAAATATATATATGGTTTAATCACAGGTCTACATTTAACATAGAAAACTTTAAAAATTGTACAAAATTAGCTAGCCACGTGTGGAAATTAAAAATTAAAATATGGAAAAGACCCAGACATAACTTGAAGTAGAGTGAAAACAGCCAAACCTTACAACGGTGGCAAAATATGTAGTCTGTGCCAGGAAGAAAAGTTAGCGATTATGTTATTCCCAAACAAAAATGAATCACTGAATGAAAGAACTGAAATTATGATTAAGTATAAGCATACTCTAAAATACTTATGAGGTTCATACAATCATGGATGAAAACGTTACAATTTCTTCTAATTTTAAAAATTGTGCGTCAAGAATGAATTATGAACACGGTAACAATGTGATACACATGGCTCTATATGCCTAAATTTTACATATATTTAATTCCAAGTAAAATAAAGTTCATTTTTAATAATGACTAAAAGTATTTTCTAAAACGCTTGAAAATGTAGAACTCTTGGATAATTCATACATAATTTGAGTTCCGAAAAGGAAATAAAGCATAAAAATACATGAACAATTATATAAAAAAAAATTATATGTATATATATATATATATATATATATATATAATGTGTGTGTGTGTGTGAGTTGAATATTTGGATTGAAATCCAACGAGATGAACAGAATATGTGAAAACAGGTAGGAAAAATGTCCTTAATCTAACACACTTCACTTTAACAAGTTTCTTCAAAGAAATTTAAAAGACGAATTCATTCAAAAGTTTATTAAAAAATTACACCCACACACACACACACACAAACAGATACACACACACACACACACACACACACATATATATAT
>JBBBDQ010000514.1:2112500-2170000 GCA_037127315.1 Ascarosepion bandense | reverse complement strand
GAACGGGATCTACACTCTGTGGTGAATTGGGGCAAGAAGTGGCTTGTCAATTTCAATGCGTCTAAGACAAAGCTGTTGTCTGTCACCCATCACAGGCAATCTCTCCTGCCTCCCATAAACATGCACCTAGCGATTCTCCCTGAGAGCAACACACTACGCCTCCGCGGCTTTACCCTCTCCTCAGACCTCAAATGGAACCACTATACTGAATCCATCCTGCATATATACAAGTCAACCATCAGTCCGTGCATGGAATACTGCTGCCATTTATGGTCAGGCGCCCCTGCCGTTCTCCTCAGTGTTCTCGACAGGCTCCAAACAGAGTCTGTAATGTGATAGGTACTGATCTGGCGGCTCGACTGCAGTCACTTCCCCACCGTCGAAATGTGGCCTCCCTTTGTCTGTTCTATAAATACTTTCATGGCTTCTGCTCAGACGAACTTAAGTCACTGATGCCTCTTCAACAGGTGTTTACTCGTGCAACCAGACTGGCAACTGGGTCCCACCCATTCACACTCAGGTTAGCCAAATGCAGACGACAATTCTACTCCTGCAGCTTCTTCTCTCGCACTTCCCGCCTGTGGAACTCGCTCCCATTTTCTTGCTTTCCTGACGGCTACAACCTCCAGAAACTTAAATGCAATCTCAATACTCATCTATTAACCACTGGACTCTAGCTCTCTCCCCACCCCCGTATAACCTTCCCTTCTCTCCACCTATGTATCTGTCATCGCACCTGCATTCTCAGCTTTCTATTGTTCCTTTCGAACTAGTTTGTACTCCTCACTCTTTTCTAATTAATCTTTTTACAGTTATGTACCCCCCCCCCCCGCTCATCAGTGGCATTTCTGCTTTGCTAGGGGTGAAATGATTAATATATATATATATATATATATATATATATATATATATATATATATATATATATTCTCAATGGAAAACGAGTTATTTCGTGACCTCGGTTTCTACCTTTCGGTTTCTAAAGACGATTTACATTGAGTTATAGTAAATTGCCTGAAGAAACCGAAACGTAGAAACGTAGGTTGCGTAATATAACTAATTTTCAAATGAAAAATATTCAAATGTTCTACAATATAATTTTATTGAACACTTTTAATACGACTGTGCAGTGGCCTAATTTATTTATACCCAGAAACTTATTAATTAACTAATTATTGATTATTTTATTGTGCATTTTGGCAACAATCTCTCTTTTATACAGGATTCATTAAAAATGACAGCCAATCTATTAACATTAATTTTTTCATATATTTTTTCATGTGTGTGTATATTTTTTTTCTTTTCGGAACTCAAATTATATAAGAATTGTCTAAAGGCTTTGTACTTTCAAGCGCTTTCTTCAAGCAATTATTTGGAATTAATTTGTTTTACTTGTGTGTTAAGTTCCGAACACGGTAAGCACATTGTTGCCGTGTTCATAATTAATGTTTTTAAGTGTAGAATTTCTCTTTCTTATTAGTAATACCTTTATTACTTTTAATCTTCTTTTGCCTGTGGATTATGCTAAAAACATACATAATGTATGTTTTATCGACATAATGTATGTTTTATTGACGAGAATATCACGGATAGATACTGAAAGATCTAGATGTATGCTTAAATGAGATCGGATGGAACTGGTGTGGGAAAGGTGCAATGTCAATCTCCTGATCAATTTTATGGTGGTGTAGCCAATATGATCGTTTAGGAATTTCGATATTTGAGGAACACAGTTCTTCTAAAATCATAAACGACACTGGTTAACTGCAGTTTTGATTTTGCAGCTGAATCATTATTATTGATAATGAGGTTGGCAGTTTTAAATTTTTTATAATAGATAATTAATTTAATTTTCTTGTTTGAAATGGTCGGTGTTACATAATTTCGGATGATATTGTGAAGTGAAGATTCGTCCTGTTTGTAGTTATTGTGTAGTGTGCATTTGATTTTTGTAAAAAATATTAATTTTATTTTTGTTCGCGTGTTTGTGGTTGCCATTGTTTTGCGTTACGAAGAAAAAGTTTCATTTGATAATCAAGTAAATATTTTTGAAAGCCGATGTTGACAAGTGTTTGTTTCAAATTGTGTATTTCTGTGAAGAAAACCTGTTGGGAAAATTAATTCTTTTACGCTCTCGTAGGGAAATCTTTAATAACGTCAGTTTTGTATCGACTATTATTGATTGACTAATAAAATTAAGGTGGCAAGAATTTTTGCTCGTAGGGTTTTTATATACTAAAGTTGTGAAAGTATTATTATTAGAATCTACAAGAACATTAAGAAATTGTAGTTTGTTTTTTTTTTCTTTAGCTAAGCTCATATGTTGGTAACAGAACTATTTTCAAAAGTAGTTTTAAGATAAACGATTTCGTTTTTGTTGTCAGCTAAAAGGAAAATATCATCAACGTATCGAATATATTTTTTTGGTTTAGTAACTTCTGTGGTGCAGTGGATATCGACTCGGAACGGCAAATCGGGTTGCCGAGTTCGAATTTCAGATGAATTTCTTGCATTCACTTACGCACAAATACCCTTGGGAAAGGTATTAATCCGTCTCTTCCCTCCAGTTATGGGTTAAATAATAGGACAAATTGTGTTCTATAGCCTTGACTGAAGCAATGGCAACCGACTGCGGGATAATCTTCTGTCTAGTCAGTCATGTCTCTTTCGAGACATGATCGTCCAAAGCGTGTATCACGTATGGCATTTAACTGACTGAACATTTTAAAAAATGATATATTCAACATATAAAAGTTTAAGAAGCACGGACTAAGAGAATTTCTCATACTTACACCATTACTTTTGGTGTAAATATTGCATGATGGTCGTAAAAAGGTATTTTAGTGGTGCAGGCAAGTAAGACATTTTTAAGAATTTTGGAATTGATAGCTGAGGGTGGTATTGAATTATGTTTATGTATAGAGTTAATTATTACATCAATAGTTTCAGCAACAGGTTCATTAGTAAATAAATTTTCGAAATCAAGCAATGCGACGGTGCCACTGTTTGGTGTAGTAGATCTAAGAATTTGAGGAATTCATGGGTTAGCTAAATACTATAATTGGTAAAAAGATAAGGGGTGATAAATTAATGGAGGCATTACTAATAAAAAGAGAAATTTTAAACTTAATAACATCAATTATGAACACGGTAACAATGTGCTTACTGTGTTCGGAGCTCAACATGCACAAGGCTCTACATGCATAAACTTTACACATGTTTATTTACAAGTAAAACAAAATTAATTCTTGATAACAGCTAAAAGTTTTTTTTTCTTTTTAATCGTATCACCCCGAGCAAGGCGGTAACGCCACTGATGTGCAGGGGGCTATGTAATAGTGAAAAGATTGGAAAACAGAAAGCCGGAAACCATATCCTAAACAGGGAACAAGGGATGAGCCGCTTAACCTGTTCAATAGACGTGAGTGGAGTGTGAACCGGGATAGCCGAAAGCGCCCGTAGCTACAAAACCTTTGGACAATCTTTATATAAGTTCCGAAAAGAAAAATATTATACGAACACATAAAAAATTATGTAAAAAATTAATGATAATACTGTGTCTGTCATTGTTAATGAAACCTGTATATATTTATATATATATATATATATATATATATATATATATATATATATATATATACCTTATATATATATATATATATATATATGTGTGTGTGTGTGTGTGTGTGTGTGTGTGTGCAGAGGAATCACGCATTTCAGACAGCTGCTATGAAATCTTCAAAGAATTTGCCGTCACTTTTTACTTGTAAAATCTGCGATGTCCCAGGGGTGTGTTTCTAGTCACCTTTACTAAAGGCGCTGTGCACTGTACGTTAATCTTACGTCACATAAGCTCCAGACATTCTAACAACGTTAAACAATTTTTTTCACCTCATATCATGTCGCCGAGACGGACACAAAACAAAATTCGCCATCTTTTGTACTTTTGTCTTCTTCCGAAGGCAAATAAAATAAAATCGAATTGAAGTCAACGCCCCGTCTTATCAAATCATTCTTTTTGTGCCGATCTCGTGTAATTGGAGCGAACGCGAGAAATCGAGAGAAATCGCGAGTTCATACAGCGGTGAGAGACTTTTTTTTAATTTTATATATATATATATATATATATATATATATATATATATATATATATACACTTAGGTTATCGGCTTAGACATCTTTCTTTAAAGTTTTTTATTTTGTCTCTTTTAAAAAAGCGTTTTTTAGCTTAGTTGAGTTTTAAGGTAAAGACGGTGGTGTTAAATCAGTGGCCTCCATATTTATTTATTGTTTTATCTATCTTTTTTGAAGACAAGGTTTAAAGTTTCAGTGATTTGGATTAGTCTACTCCCGACTCGATTACCACGATATACATGATCATCTGATCATCAGCATCCTCATCTTCATTGATAGTGTCATCTCGGTCATTTTTTTCTTCTTATTATTCTTCTGCCAATGCTTTTACCTTGCTTTTCATATCTTCTTTTTTTTTTAATCATATCACCCCAAGCAAGGCGGTAACGCCACTGATGTGCAGGGGGCTACTTAAGGGTAAAAAATTGGAAAAGAGACAGCCGGAAACCACATCCTAAACAAGGAACAAGGGATGAGCCTCTTAACCTGTTCAATAGACGTGGGTGGAGTGTGAACCGGGCGATAGTTTAGTCTATTTACTCCAACTGAAAAAAGAAAAAGAAAAAGGAGTGAAAAGATTGGAAAAGAGAAAGCCGGAAACCACATCCTAAACAGGGAACAAGGGATGAGCCTCTTAACCTGTTCAATAGACGTGGGTGGAGTGTGAACCGGGCGATAGTTTAGTCTATTTACTCCAACTGAAAAAAGAAAAAGAAAAAGGAGTGAAAAGATTGGAAAAGAGAAAGCCGGAAACCACATCCTAAACAGGGAACAAGGGATGAGCCTCTTAACCTGTTCAATAGACGTGGGTGTAGTGTGAACCGGGCGATAGTTTAGTCTATCTACTCCAATTAGTTTATCTACTCCAATTACCTGCTCTCATTATTTCATCATGATCATCATAATGATCATCATCTTCTTTTTCTTCTTCCTCTTCTGTTCTCTTTTTCTTAATATGTTTCAGCTTCACCTCTCGTTATTTCATCATCATCAGTATTTCCTTCTTCTTCATCTTCTTATGTACTCTTTTTGCTAATATTTCTTTTAATTCCCTTTCTAGCCCACTCTTTTTCTTCTTCTTCTTCTTCTTCTTCTTCTTCTTCTTCTTCTTCTTTGCTCTTTCTGCTAATATTTTTGCTTACCTTTCTATTCCACTCTACTTTTTCTTCTTCTTTCTGTTAATATAATTTTGCCTTGCCTTTTCTATCTACTTTCGTTATTTCGTCATCATCATCATCATCATCTGATTTTCTTCTTCTTCTTCTTCTTCTTCTTCTTCTGTTTGGTCTTAGTTATGACGGTAAACTACATTCGGCAGCAAGGTCTCTGATCGGGAAGTTGTGAAGAGCATGGAACCACCTTTTAATTGTTGTTGTTCTCAGGTCCACCCTGACCCGGAATGGTAGAACTTGTTTGAGTCCCAGCTATGGGCAAATTGTTTCTCCCCAAACTGGGGTCAAAACACTATGAAAATATAAAAATTCTCTTTTATTGAAATATATACATATAAATATACTTTTATAGAAAAGATGTACATTTTTAAGGAAAAAACAATTACCATTAATACATTTGTTAATACAAAACTGGAAGAAATCTTCAATTTTCAAAAATAAAAACAATTTTTATCATAATCTGACAAGTCAACTTTCTCACCATAACTGAACATTAAAAGAGTACCTTAAAACTCCAATTTTTTGGCATTTTTGGCAACCCACATAGGTGTTGACATGCCGTTAAATAAAACTCAAACTCAAGCTTTTCTTCTGTTCTTTCTTTCTTAATGTTTTAGCTTTGCTTTTCATATCTACTCTCGTTATTTCATCATCATCATAATCATCATCATCATTTACTGCTTCTTCTTCTTGGTTCTTTCTGCTAATATTCTTTTTTACTTTCCTTTCTTCTCCACTATCTTTTTCCTCTTCTTGCTCCTCTCCTCTCATTCCTCCTTCTTTCATCTTTTCTTCTATTTTCTTTCTCTCGTTTTTTTCTACCCTTTTTTTAAATTAATATTCACTAAATACAAGGCTCAATAGCCACTCAATGTAGAGGCGTACTGTGTTGGTCTATGTTGGAAAGATACCGACTCACCCTAAACCTGAAGAGAATAAAATTAATCTCATTTGGCCTCCCACCAAAAAAAAAAAAAAAAAAAAAAAAATTGAACAGGGAGGAGTGTGTACCAGACGTTAGGCGATCATATGTCAGTCAGTTAAGTGCCATACGTGAAACACGCTTGGGCGATCATGTCTCTGGAAAGAGACATGACTGACTGGGCAGAAGATTATCCCGCAGTAGGTTGCCATTGCTTTCTGCTGTAGACTGGTTGCAAGCCAATGCTATAGAACCCAATCTGTTCTGTTATTTAACCCATAATTGGAAGGAAGAGACGGATTAATACTTTTCCCAAGGGTATTTGCCCGTAAGTGAATGCAATGAATTCAACTGGAATTCGAACTCGGCACCCCGATTTATCGTTCAGAGCCGATATCCACTGGACCACAACGCACATATGTTCTCCTATTAAACTCATTCACTTTCTTCTTTTCACCTTCTTTTTCATTTTTTTGTCTTTTTCTACTCAATCCTAATTTTCTATTTTCTTTCTTTTGGGTTTTTCTTCTGTCCGTCTCCTTTTTCATTTTTCTTTTTTTTTACTCATGCCGTATTCATCTTTCTTTCTCTTCCATTTTTTCTTCTTCCTACGTCTTCTCGACATTTTCTTTCTTCTTCATTCCTTTTTGCCCTTCTCTGTTCTCTTTAGCACGTCCTCTCTTTTTTCTCTGTCCCTTCTGATGTTTCATCTCCTTTTCTTCTTATTGCATTCAATTGTTCCCTATTTTTCTGTCTGTGATTTTTATATTTTATATTTTTCTTTCTCTGTCTATTGTTTACCTTATCTGACTCTACCTTTTTCTATCTCTATCCTTCCTTCCTTCCTTCCTTCCTTCCTTCCTTCCTTCCTTCCTTCCTTTCTTTCTTGATTTCTTGATTTCTTTCTTTTTTCGCTTTCTCTTTCTTTTTCTTGCTTGTCAACATTTCCTTTTTCTTTATTCGTTCTTTCATCTTTCTTTCCTCTTCTTCCGTCTCCTCTTCTTTTTCTTTGTTGTCGGATCATTTCCTTTACATCTTATTTTTTATCTCTCTCATTTATTTTAAACCTCTTCTCTTTCTTTTACTCCTGCATTTATATATATATATATATATATATATATATATATATATATATATACGGTTAGACTCTGATTGCTTTTTAACCCAGGATTGAAACCCAACTGAATTGGCGTCAGTCGGCGATTCTACCTTTGAGGCAGAAGGAGGCAGTCTTTTTAGAGTGTATATTAGTATATTATCAGTATACACGCCCAATAGCTGAGAGTGTTCTCTAATTCATTGCTGGATGAACGTTGCGTAGATGCTAAAGTAGCTACTGTTTTTATAAAGTTTTATAAAGTCTACCATTCTTCCAGAGTGCTCAATCAGGATGTGAGAGCGGAAATAGTCAGCCGCATACAGATCTGTTTCGCTGTAAAACAGCTCATCAGTACGGTTAGACTCCGATTGCTTTTTAACCCAGGATTGAAACCCGACCGAATTGGTGGCAGTCTGCTATTCTATCTCTGAGCTATGGGCACTCGGTTGAAGGAGGCAGACTTTTTTATACACAAACTAGCGGGCATAATTATTATGACACCCCGTTTTTTAAAAACAATGATGTAGTTCATATTATTTTTAGTATTTATTGCCAAGTGGATAATTCTAAATGAAAATAGCATGGTTCTTTTCTTATTATTATTACTTTGCAAAATTTTACAAGGCAGCCAGGAAGCCTTTACTTCGACCAGCCAATAAGAAGAGACTAGCATGGGGAAGAGAGCACAAAAACTGGACACCAGAACAGTTCATTTGATGCATATGTTATTGTGCAGTATTAACAAAAGAACCATTCTGTTTTCATTTAGTTTTATCCACTTGGCAATAAAATATTAAAAATAGTATGAAATACATAATATTTTTAAAAACTGGGGTTGCCTTATAATTATGGCCGGTAGAGTATATATATATATATATATATATATATATATATATATATATATATATATATATATTGTTACGAACCCGTTTGGGTCAGCAACACATAAAATACAATTTAGTTGGAATAATGCTGAAGGGAGTGAATTAAACTATAACGCAAGATAATTTTATAGAAATCGGAAATTTATTTTAACACACAAAAATATTTAGCAAAAACACAGGCATAACGTGACAGAACTATATAATAACGGACACTTGAACGGTTTCAACTTTATACTAGTTTTACACAAAATTCAACGAAAAATAAGAGGTGGGTCTAACGAGAAAGATATTTGGAGGAAGTTTAGGCGGAATGGAAAGTGGTCTTTTAACTCGGCTAAAGAATACACACACACACACACACACACACACACACACACACACACACACACATATATATATATATATATATAATTGGAGTAGAGAGACTAAACTATCGCCCGGTTCACACTCCACCCACGTCTATTGAACAGGTGAAGAGGCTCATCCCTTGTTTCCTGTTTAGGATGCGGTTTCCGGTTTTCTCTTTTCTTTTTTCTTTTTCAATTGGAGTAGATAGACTAAACTATCGCCCGGTTCAAACTCCACCCATGTCTATTGAACAGATGAAGAGGCTCATCCCTTGTTCCCTGTTTAGGATGTGGTTTCCGGCTTTCTCTTTTCCAATCATTTTACTCTTACGTAGCCCCCTGCGAATCAGTGGTGTTACCGCCTTGCTCGGGGTGATATGATTAAAATACATACATACATATATATATATATATATATATATACAGCTATGGTTTAGTCAGAATGATTAACGAAACAATCTTTACCTTTCATAGCAGCAACGTGTTGTATACACTGGATGTTGAGGAAGATTTCCGTTTGAAGAATTTCAGCTGGTAGTTTTATGAAAAGTTCTTTCGACGTCTTGAACGAATCGCCGGAGAGGGGTCTACGTCTGGCCTTTAGCATCGACAACTCTGGGGTTTTCTTCTATTTCTTCCTTTTTGAATAGAAACAGGGGCCTATATTCATTGGCCCTCTCTTTCTCTGGTCTTTTCCTTCTTTTCCCTGTAACCATAATTACCAGGTTGGTTAATCTCTTTTTGGGAAAGGTAGAACCTGACCAACTGACTCAAATCCTACTACTCTCCTTTTTTAGGTGACAGAACCTTGACCGCATGACCAGTTACTTCTACTTTTTTGGGATTGGTGAAAACCTGACCAAAATAACCTAGTTACTACTATTCTTTTGCTAAGGTGACTATTTTCAGTCATGACCCAAGGCCTTTGTGGCGAGAAAACGCTTCTAACTTCCTCGTTACAATATATATTTGGATATTTAGGTAGCAACTTTCAATTGAAAGATGTCAGAAATGAGCTGTGACATTCACAGATGTTATTATCATTCATTTCTCAAGGTACCCAAGTACTTTCAATCTTTAGCTATCGTGCATCTGTTTGCAATAGAAGAGTTTGATATCCTTAGGGTCTTTTGTAGAAGTACTACATTTACTACCTCCCCATATAAAAAATAACCAGCAAAAACTCTTGCACTCTCAGCTATAAGAGTAAATGTCCTAACTACTACAAAATAGCATTTATACACAACTTAATTAACCGAGCACAAATCAATTCCTCCACAAAAAAGATATTTTACTCTGAGCTAAAAATATTAAGCAAACTCTCATTAATAATAACTTCCCAAACCACATTGTAGATAAAGAAATAAGACGATATATCAAAAACCTCAATACACATTAAACAAATTATGGTACTTACACAAAAGACCCTAAACATATCAAACTCTTCTATTGCAACTAGATGCACGATAACTACAAACAGGATGAAAAATAATTAAAAATCTCATTCCTACTAGCGGTTATTTTTGTTACCATAACGCATACCCCTAAAGGTGATCTCGGAAAGAAATTGAGAAATGAATGATAATTACATCTGTCAACGTTACAGCTCATTTATGAAAACTTTCAATATATATATATATATATATATATATATATATATATACGTTAATCATTATATCTAATATAATGATTAGGATTCATATAATGATTGAGTTCGTACGATGTCAATGATACGAGGTTAGTTTCACTCGTTGAAATGGCCATACGATCATGTAAAATTTTAATTTTTTATATATAATATGTACATTAGGTCTGTAAATGAATACGTTTAGCTACATTGATCTTTCTAGCTGGATCATTTTTAATATTTAATTTTAATAAATATTAAGAAGGATTCCACAGGTTAGTAATCCAGGAATACGATTAGTAAGGAATATATATATATATATATATATATATATATATATATATATATATATATATATATAAGTCTTTGAAAAGAAGTCGTGCTGAAATTAGTATGTCCGTGTAATACTATTTTGTCTGAGTGGAGCTCAGAGCTACTGTGACTACTGACGCGGTATTCTCTGTGTTACTTCGGTTTCTCTCGCTAACTTGCCGACCCCTTACGGTACTCACGGATCGGATCCTGATCTCTCTATGGCAGGAGTATATGTATACTCAAGTCGAGTTCATTACCATAGAAAAAGGGGAGATTCCACAACAGTAAATTAATATATAGTTATGGGAATTAATCAATATGCATATGAGGATACACACATGTATTACATTATTACTCATGTTTTAATAAATCAGTGCTAAATTTAGTATGAACTGAGTTATATATATATATATATATATATATATATATATATAATATACTTATTGTCCGACCTCGATGGTACTACTCAGAGTTTCATGCGTTATGCAATCATCAGGTCCATTGTTTAAATTGAGAATTTGTTAGATTTGAATTCAGGTTCATTTGATGTTCATGGGAGTTAAACATATTAAGATAGGTTACTGATTTTTTAATAACAAGAGTAAAACTTTAAACTTAAAGATTGCATGTAGATAAAAGAAATGAAAATAATAATTTTAATAAAAATTAGAATTAAAATCTTAGAAACTATTAAAATGCTTTTGTTTTTTTTAATTTCTAATAATATATGAATAAAGTGATGATATGTAATATATATATATATATGTATGTATTATTTTATTGCTTTAAACGTAACTTTTAGTGGATACACATATTTATAAAACATTATATTTATTTATCTACCTGCCTGAATAGTCAGAAAGATAAATATGCGCTCTCCGAATGGGTTTGAACCTGTATTCCCCTAGGCAGGAGAAACAGTCGTTTGACGTAACGTACATTAACCATCTCGGACACGAATAAACTTTGTCGATCGATCAACATTTGACCAATATATTTATATGAAATTCTCCTCGTCATAGATTTCCACGGTGAAAGATTGTCCCAGAATTTCAGAGTCCAAAATTAGTGGTAACTATTATAGTCGAGGGCTTCTTATACACGTATAATCATGAGATGATCATTATATGTTTTATTCAAAATTAGTTTTCTTTTATATATTTTAACAGAACTCTTTTCTCGTATTACTTGTCCTTTATTCCAACAACTAACTATAGCGAAAATTGTAACCATTAGATCCTTTTATTCGTCTGTATGCCGTGTTACTTCAAGACGTAGGCGATCGTGGCCTTCCACATCTCCCTATCTCTTGTAACTCTTAACACCCCTTCCCTTGTTATTCCACTTAAACTTCTCTCTGCCATCCATCTGTCCAAGTCCATCGGATCCGTCATGCGTTGCTTTCCATTGTCTCTCCTTCCCTCAGACCCATCCAGTGAGCACCAGGTTCCTCATTCAGTCACTTAAGTACCATACGTGATACACGATTTGGGCGATCATGTCTCGAAAGAGACTGGGCAGAAGATTATCAGGCCATTGCTTTCTGTGGTGGACTGGTTGCCAGCCAAGACTATAGAACTCAATCTGTCCTATTATTTAACCCATAACTGGAGGGAAGAGACGCATTAATACTTTTCCCAAGAGTTTTTAGTGCGTAAGTGAATGCAAGGAATTCAACCGGAATTCGAACTCCCTGATTTGTCGTTCCGAGTCGATATCCATTGCACCACAATGCACATCCTTCCTCATTACATGTCCCAGAAATTTCAGCTGTCTTTTCTTGATATAAGTTTTCTTTTCTCTGCCATCCTCTTCAAAACCTCGTGGGCGTTCACATGCTCGGTTCATGGTATCCTCAGAATCCTCCTGTAGAACCACATTAGGTTGCTTAAAGTCTTCCCTTCATCTTTGTTAAGATTTTCCAGCATTCTCTACTTTTCGTTTACTTTTATTGCATGAGTTCAAACTTGAGCCCAGTAATTCCAAAACTTCTGCCAATATCAATATCATGGGGAGATGGGTCTACAAGTGATCGGACAGTACGAAGGCGATTCCAGAAATTCTGTACTGGTGATAAGAACCTTGAAGACGTAGAAGGTAGAGGACGGTCATCCAACCTTGATAACGAACAATTGCAAGCAGTTATTGAGCAAAACCCATCTCAAAGTGTCAGAGAAATATCTTACACGCTTGGGGTCAGCACTGCCACAGTCTCATGCCATTTTCAGAATATTGGCAAGGTGATTAACCTCAATAAATGGTTTCCTCATAATCTCAAATAAAATATTTAAGCGTTTTGAAGTGTGATCGATGCTCTTTCTGCATAACACCAATGATCTCTGTCTTGACCAAATAGTCACTTGTGATCATATCAATGACTTGATTGTGATGAGTCCGCCAAACATTTTTCGAAGCGAAAGATAGCAGCAGCAAAAGAGTATGGTGACTGTATGTTGTCCGCAATTGGTATTATTCACTACAGCTTTCTGGGAGCCAATCAGAGCATTAATGCAGAGGTTTATTGCTATCAGCTTGCTGAAATGCATCCACACCTGCAAAAAATGATTGGAAAATCGCCGTGGTCCTATTCTGCTTTACCATAATGTGCGGCCAAATATTGTAAGAATGACGTTGCAAAAACAGAAACCTGGGTTTTTTTTCATATCGCCCCGAGCAAGGGAGTTTACTGCCACTGGTATGCAGGGGGTTACATAGGAGGAAAGTATTAAGAAAGAGTGACAGGTTATTGGGGGTCTCAGGAAGTGGGTAAAAGAAGGGTGATAATAATATAATGGTGAGAGTGAAATATTATATTACCAATGGGTTTATAAAAACATCTAGCTTATGTACTTTATATAAATACTCTGTTAAATCTTAACATTGCGTTCTCATTGGATTTAATATGCTGTGGAGTTTATCTTCCCAAGTACTAAGGATTCTACTTTATATATATATATATATATATATATATATATATATATATATATATATACTGTAACAAAGTTATAGAACTCGTAGTTTTTTTTAAACTGCTGTTCATGCATTTACTTTTATAAAGAGTGCTCGATACAACGCAGAGCATTATATTGTAATTTTCATTTCAACTTATCACCCGATGAGAAGCACACATAGCAGCTTCGAAACGCGAAGATTTTTGGGTAGTGATACTATGAATTTATAAACCATTGTAACAACCATTACAATATATATATATATATATATATATATATATATATATATATATATATATATATATAATGTGTGATGGGCAAATTATCGCAATTTTATATTTCAATTTCGCGCATGCGCTTTACATGTTTTGTTCATTAGACAGTATAGTAAGGTCAGTTGGGCAAATAACGCAATTCACTCCGTCAGAAATTTACAAACGACATGTTGTAATAATTCTTATTTCTCGCTGGAATCTCTAATATGAACAATTCAGAGAGTTTGGTATCAATCTGAGGACATTGCAGTGAATTTAGAAAAACTTGGAAGAATATAAAGATGATTACGAAGGTGTTTGGAGTGAACAGTAATGATAGCGAAGCAATACCTTCATTATTTTTCTCACAGAGCCTCAGTCTCAACAAGGAAGTCTATATCAAGTGTTTTAGGATTAAATGTTGCTCTGGGTTCAGAGGATGGCTGTGAGTCACCTACCTGATGAGCTTGTGTAAATGCATATCGGAACGGCGTCGAAAGATTTAGCGAAGAAAAAAATGCTGAATAGAAGGGTTTGTAGAGCCATGAACGTCCATATCGTGGAGGGACACAGAAAAAAAATGACCGCTTACTTCACTTTCGCGAATTTTTTGTGGTAGTAAGCTATTTTCTCCCTCGACAAGGGTCGAGTTTTTGAAATCGAAATCGTATTTGAAATGACACCGATGTACAAGTTAATTCAAACAAAACGAACTATGTCTTTCTAGTATCTTTCACAATTTTCCCTAGTCACGTATGCGTCATCTCTTTGCGTTATTTTTCTTTTTTGATCGCATTTTCCTTTACGTTTTGGACTGAGATAGATAGATAGATAGATAGATAGATAGATAGATAGATAGATAGATCATGAAGAGAATAGATAGATAGATAGATAGATAGATAGATAGATAGATAGATAGATAGATCATGAAGAGAATGGGATAGATAGATAGATAGATCATGAAGAGAATGGGATAGATAGATAGATCATGAAGAGAATGGGATAGATAGATAGATAGATAGAATAGATAGATAGATAGATAGATAGATAGATAGATAGATAGATAGATAGATAGATAATGAATAGAATCATAAGAGAATGGGATAGATAGATAGATAGAATAGAATCATAGAGAGAATGGGATAGATAGATAGATAGATAGATAGATAGATAGATAGATAGATAGATAGATCTTCGAGCAAATTAATTGAAATAACACGAGTATTGTCTTCCTAGGATCGTTCCCACTTTCCCTCATTAAGTATACGTCGTCTCTTGGCGTTGTTCACTTCTGATCGCGTTTTCTTTTACGTTTCGGATTCAGATAGATAGATAGATAGATAGATAGATAGATAGATAGATAGATAGATAGATTCTTGTGCAAATTAACTGAAACAAAACGAATAATGTCTTCGGAGGATATTTCACACTTTCCATGATCACGTATATGTCGTCTCCTGGCGTTGTTATTCTCTTCTGACCGTAATATTCTTTATGTTTTGGACTGATGGATCCAGTTTGTTTCTTCGATTTGATGATACAACTGACAGTTGAAAGGCTGACACCAACAATATCCGTGATTTTCCACTAAGTCTTGCCAGTGTTTTCGTACAGCGTTAAAGTTTTCGTACGCTTCATCGGAGTAACGACCATAGCAGACAATGGTCGACTAATGGTTAACACAATAGTGACAAGGCTTGATAAATATCTGATGTAATCACAGATAACGGAATAATTTTCAAGGCCAATCAAATTCCATCATACACACCGAAAATAAATTCATATTACTACACTTCACAGCAAATGAGCTAATCTGAGAAAAAGAAATTAAAACCGATTACACCCTGTAATTCCAGTGGGTCTAAAATTGACTGTATGTGAAAGAAAATTAAAGCTGTTGTTTCAATTCATTTGCGCAAGGGTGTATTTCTGTGTATTCCTAATGCATTAGGCAAATATTATGGTGCCCTTCTACGAGGAATGAACTCTTCCACTTACTATATATAATTACTTGAGTGACTTCCGAGAGGCATTTAACGGCAGTTAAGTACGACAGTTAAGGATACAGTTAAAGCCAGCTACTAGTCGGGCAATAAGCAGCGTAACTGTACCGTTCGGACTAATTTTTTTTTCTATTTACTGATTAGTAATGATTACCTTGTGCATATATTCTTGTAATACTAAGACACTATTTTGAACCTACCTCTTGTCTTATGTGTCTTACTTCCGACAAAAATCGGTCATTACTACTTTGCGGAGAAGTTTCGCCACAACAACACCACAACAAATTGGCGATGATGGCTTGCGTTAAGATTTGCCACAACAAATTAGCGACGAAGATCCACAACAGTACATTATGAAATAGAAGATTCATTTTAAATCCTGGATGTTTCACCATAATACATTGTTAGAATGAACAGTTGTAGTTGATCTTGTATATGCATGCCTCACTATTAGTGTTAGGGTGTTGCAATAATTTGGACCGATTTTAAATGTGAATTATGTTTAAGCGTTTAAAGTTTTTTTTTCAATTTCTTTCAGATTTAAGAACTTCAGTCTTTGGCAATTTCAACTGTAGAAAGATTAACAATCAAACAACGTGCTAAAGTTATCAAAGCCTACTACGAAAATGGACGTTCAGACGTTTCAGAGACCTCTATTCGTCATCGCATGCAGGAATTGAACCTCTCTACAACATTTACATTTAATTTTGACAAAGATTTGTCTCTACACTCTTAGAAAATTCATTTGATGCAAGAACTGAAGCCTGCTGACCATTTTAAGCGCCGTAGATTCGTATGTTGCGGATATCGTGGACTGAGCATGCATGCAACGATGAGGTGTTGCAAGGAATAGAAACGAAAAGGAAATTAATACTGAGCATCAGGAAGAGACAACTGAAGTTCCTGGGACACGCAATGAGGAACGAGGGCTTGGAGAACCTGATACTAACAAGCCAGATAGAGGGAAAGAGAGACAGAGGAAGGCAGCGGATAACATATTTGCAGGGCCTGATCAGGTGGATGACGGAACGGGGGTTGCGAGGAGCAAACATACTAAGAGCCACAAGGGATAGGGAGACGTGGAGAACCATGATCGCCTACGTCCTGAAGGGACAGGGCACATAGAAGAAGATTCGTCAATTGGGTGAATAAGCAAAGACAAGGCATATTGGTGAGATCGAGGAGCAACTATGTAGGGAAGTCATATAAAATTTTGATCATCGTGTGGAGGTATGCCGCCAAATGTCATAATTTAAAAATCGATGTTTTCTTCACATGTGTATTCCTAATGCATTAGGCAAATGTCATGGTGCACTTCTACGAGGAATGAACTCTTCCACTTACAATATATAATTACTTGTGTGACTTCCGAGAGGCAGTTAACGTTTTCATCTATGTTTGTATGAAAATAATAGGAACCTATTTTTATTATGACCAAAAACTAAGTAATTAATATATATATATATATATATATACGCATTCGTCATTTGTCTATCAAGACGATTCGTCGTTTGTCTATCAAGACGATCATCCACTTCTTACTTTATCCAACTATGTCGCTCTCCATGAATTTCTTGTGCCATACATGAACTGACGGACTCGATGGTGGATTTATTCCATACTTTGTTCTGCAGTTTCACAGTCTGCGTAATCGATTTTGTTTCAATAAATCATGGCACACATTGTGACTTTTCTTGGGAAGTAGCTATTTTACGGGTATATTTAATATCAACAGGATACCTGAAATGCACAAATGCTATGGGAATAAAGTGAAAATGAAAACATATCTGATTAAGATATCACATCAGTTGCCTCTGCAACATAATTTCTTAATTGTAAAGAGATTTTCTAGATGCTATTGTTTGATATCGAATGGTGAAATGAGAGACGTTTTGAACGAGCAAGCTTCCAGACTCTTTTACGCTAACACGGGTATCCCTCAAGGATCTATTCTAGGCTGTCTCTTTTCTTCATCAATAAATCTTTCTAGTGTCATCAGATCCAAAGAAGACATGAAATATATTACCTTGAACGGCAAAGATATGATTGACAAATATATTCCGGCTGTGGATGGTGGGGGCGTGGAGCAACATCAAAGGCAGAAACACAAACGATGGCCGGCAAAATTGTGTTTCATACACGATTTTCAAACATATCCGTCCGTGGATGGTGGCGGCAGGGTACAATATCAAAGGCGGAAACGCAGACGAGGATGATTGACAGGTGCATCTAGCAGTAGATGATGGTCAATTAAACGACAATCTGAAAAAGCAAAAATTTGTAGGAATTTTGAGGTTAAATAAGTCAAGGGTTTTGGTCAAAGTGAGACAGAAGAAGAGGAAAAAGAGAGAAGAATGAGAGAGAGATAGAGAGAGAGAGATCTGCTGGCTGAGGAAGCATAAACTCGCTAATGACTCCCCGACAGCTCCCACGTATGAGCGCGATTCCTCTCCGGTTATTCTCCTCTGTGGAAATCCCTTCCTTTCCTGGCGGTTACAACTTCCAAAAATGTAACTGCAATGTCAATTCCCATCTCTTATCCACTTGACTCCATTCCTTTTTACATCACCCGTATACTTTGTTCTTTTCCTTTCTCTCTACCTTCGAAACAGTCTTCACACCTGAGTTCGCATCCTTTCCTTGTCATTTCTCTGACACCTCCTGTAACTGGTTCGTCTTTCTCTTCACTCTCCTCCTGCCCAAACTTTTACTCTTATGTAGCCCCCTGCGCATCAGTGGCGGTACCGCCTTGCTTGGGGTGAAAAGATTAAAAAAACATCACCGACGAAGAATAAGATTATAAGATTATATATATATATATATATATATATATATATATATATATATATATAAGCTTATCGCTATACTCGTTTCGAAAAACCCTCCGAGTAGAAACGCGGAAGGAAAAAATGGTAATAAAAAAAGAACGAGCTAAGCACTTGAACATCAATCAAAATACGTAGCCCAAAGAAAAAAACCCGAGACGAGTAACCTAAAACAAAAAAAGCGCTCAATACGCAAGTAGAGCAAACAAAGTAAATAGCTAACCTAAAGAGCCAACGAACCTACCAAGGTTTCACCTTCAGGGAAGAAATATATTACATTTGTAAACGAGTTATTACGCGACCTAGGTTTCTACCATGTGGTGTTTTCAGGCGAATCGCAATAGCTGATTTTACAGTTTACTGCTCACATAACGGGAGTTTTTTGAATGCTCACGTGCCAGAGAATTTTTGAACAGGCAATTTTTAAAATTACAAGAAATTATAACGTTTTCATGTATGTTTGTATGAAAATAATAGGTACCTATTTTTTATGACAAAAAACTAAGTAAAGTAATATATATATATATATATATATATTGATATAGTGTCCTCCGCAGACAGATCTCTTTCGCCGTATCACAGCTCATCAGTACGGTTAGACTCCGATTGCTTTTTACCCAGGATTGAAACACGACCAAAATGGTGTCAGTCGGAGACTCTACCACTGGGCTATAGGCGTTCGGTGGAAGTAGGCAGACTTTTTAGCGCATATTATTATACGCGCCCAATAGCTAGCGTGCTCTAATTCATTTCACTGAATGAGCGATATATATATACGCATTTGTCGTTTGTCTATCAAGACGATCATTGTTTACCAGTTGATATGCAACAGACAGGCAACACCAACATTTACTCCCGTCTCAATAGGAAATCTGCTAAGGCTGAGTTATCAAGTTAACATGGTTGCTGATCTTGAAACGGATCTCCAATTAATGGTTAACTGGGGCAAGAAATGCTTGTAAATTTTAATGTCTCAAAAGAAAAATTGCTCTCCTTTAAACATCATAGTGAAACTTTCCTACTATGCAAGTCTCCTGGAGAGCAATACATTGCGTCTCCTTGGTCTCACTTTTTCAACCAATCTGAAATGGAACAAATATATCGGCTCTATAGCTGCATCTACTGCTAAAATTTTTGGGTCTCTTTGTCGACCCAGAAAATTTTTTTTGTCAGGATCCCTTATTGCACTTTTATTGTAACCCTGTTGTCAGATGGCTGGTGTTACAAACATTTAAATACTTGGGAAGTGTTCTAACAGAAGACAGAGAGTGCGACACAGAGATCCAAAGGCGAATTGGCATGGCAAAGTATGAATTCCAGAAGCTGAGTAAAGTAAAATTACACAGGAAATTTTCGCTAGAAACAAAGAAAATAGTACTGGATTGCTATGTGATGTCAGTTCTTCAATATGGCAGTGATTGTTAGACAATATCATCGAAGATGAAGGAAAAATTTGAAACAACTGAAATGTTGTTCTAAAGAAGGATGCTGCGGATATTATGGATCGAGCACATGAGCAATGATGAGGTTTTGGAAAGGATAGAAACTAAACGAAAATTAATACTGAGCATCAGGAAGAGACAGATACAGTTCCTGGGACATGCAATGAGGATGGAGGGCTTGGAGAACTTGATACTAACAGGCTATATAAAGGGAAAAAAAGAGAGATAGGAAAAAGCCGCAGATAATATATTTGACAGGCCTGAGCCGAAGGATGACAGAACGGAGGTTTCGTGGTGTGACAGGAGAAAGCGTGCTAAGTGTCACCAGTTATAGTGAGAAGTGGAAAGCCATGATGGTCTACGTCCTGAAAAGACAAGGCACATAGAAGAAGAAGAAGAAGAAGAAGAAGAAGAAGAAGAAGAAGAAGAAGGTGTTAATTTTAAAGTTATTATCAAGATGAGGAGAGATTTCTCTAAAATTGAAGAATAGAATTATTTTTGTCGGGTAAAGTAGCCGAAATATTAACAGGTGGAAATACAGATACAAGGATTATTTGAGTGCAGAATTCTTTTGTTGAGAGAATTAAGCAATTTTATCAAATTCTAGTCAAAATATTTGTCAATGGGTCTTGACGATATGTGATCCTAGGTCGAAGTGCGGTCTTGAATTTTTTCTGTGTACTGATTACCAGGACCGTTGATAAGAGCAGGCAGAAAATATAATGGAGTGGGTTTTCCTTCCCTTCACTTAGAAGTTGAAATATTAAATGCAATTATTTTCATTTCGAGCTGTTAATAGTTATAAAGTGAAGGAAATAGAAACCGCATACTTAACTTTACTACTCCGGTCTCGGTGCTTGTTTAATAAAATCAGAGTGCAAGACGAAATTATTTAGTTCGGCCCCCGTGTTTGGGATGAGACGGTGGAAAGAGATTTGAATAGCAGTTTGAATAATACGGTGGGACTGAGAGAGAGTTGTTGCAAGAGACGGCCAGTTAAAATTAAACTACTGATTAAACATCGCCCCTAGGAAATAATACGACACGAATATTATCGTGCTACTGAAATACCAGAATCGACCAAAAGTCAGAAATGTTGGCCGGACGCAGACAGAGGGTCGTGTTATTTATTTTATAAATGACAGGTGACGTTGGGAGTGATGTAACTCTATTTTAACATGGCTGGTATTAATTTTAAGTTGTTTTTCAAGATAAGAGATTTTTCTAAAACTGGTGAATACAATTATTTTTGTCGGGTAAAAGAGCCGAAATCTCTCATTTGTCTGTGCATTGAATATTTTTGCTATATTTGGTCGAGTGTTCCTGCTATTCATCTCGAGGTTCTTGAAAAAAAAAAAAAAAGGATATGTAATGTAATTGATCCTGACTTGGAATTTCGACTTCACTTACTTTCTCATTAACATGACGTGGCTTCCCTCTGTCTTTACTATACACATTTTCATAGCTATTGCTCTGACGAGCTTTTTTTCTGTTGCTCCGTTCACGTGAATTAAGCGTGCTACTAGATTGGCATCTAGGTCCCACCTTTTTATTGTTTAGATAGTAGAATTTAATCGCCCTTTCTACTCCAAAAATTCTTTTCTCGCAGTCCCCACCTGTGGAACTCCTTTCTGTTTACTTGCTTCCCTGATAAGTAGAATCTTCAAAAATTGAAATGCAATCTCAGTTGCCGACTTCTATTTTCTTGAATCCCGTTCTTTTATGCTTTTTTTAAATTTCCACTGTACCCAGACTTTTTGCTCACTGTAACCCCTTGCACAATAGTGACGGTGAAATGATTATAAAAAATCCCGTGTATATAGCTTAGCCAGTGTAGGCTACTACTTGACATATATCTGAGTGTGGAGAAATGACAGCTTCGTGAATTGCCTAAGAGCATTAGTGTAAATGCGACGGTAAACAGAATAAACTTGTATTTCAACTCGGCATGCCGATTCCATTATCAGTACTGATACCCGTCACGCCAACCGCACATGATCATGTCGTATATTTATAAAATAAATACGTTCTGAAAATCGATTGAATAAAACGAATTTTATTCCGGAAAAATTGGTTTAGTTCGGTAAAATCAAGCATAGTGTAATGAATTTAAACATACCCAACTTCTTTTCCCCCCCCTCTCTCTCTCTCTCTCTCTCATATATATATATATATATATATATATATATATATATATAGTTCACGCGCATATCATTCTGCCTTGGGGATTAGCTGTTAGGAAAGCGTTTCTATGAAAACGACACTGGATTCTATAATGCACTTTCTGTCTCCTCAAAATCGAGGATTGTAGTCTTCAAATATATTATCAGAACTCCTTGCCCTTGTTTAAAGGGGACAAAAAGAAGACGAGTGCCCGCAGGATACTAGCATCGCCATATTCACTCCCATCACTCAAAAAGATTGACCAAACCAAGCACAAAATGGAAAGTGACCAAAATGGTGGTGGGGGGCTGTTTTTATGAGATCTCTACCTTGTTAGGGCAAAAATGACTCGGAAAAAATGATCTGTTGTATTTGCTTTGAAATGGAAAAAAAATGTGAAAACATGGTTGGCAGAAAGAAAAAACATAGCAGTTGAATAACGGGAGTAGACAAGATGGCGGCTAGAAAAAGGGGAAAAAAAGGTTTGAAAGTCGCTGTAAATAACGAACAAGGAATGATGGCTAAAGGAATAAATACAAGATAGGGACCGAAAAAAAGGAACAAAAACAACATGGCATGTGACGGAAGACGAAAAAATATAGCGAGTGAAGAACGAGAGAGAATACAAGGGTAGCTGAAAAAAGATGGCAGCGAGTGGCCACTGGCAAGTGAACCAAAATGGCGACTGAAATAAATATAGTTTTGTTTATGTTAGACTGCTATGTACAAGTTATGTTTGTTGCGGATTTCCAATTGTTGAAGAGATATATTACGTGAGAGAGATAATGTCGACATATTAGTTGAAGTTTCCTCAAATGAAATATAAGAATAAATATATAAACATTTTACGAAAACATGTTTTATTGCCTGGACAAAGGAGATAAAAAATACAAAAGAAGCGAATGAAGGTGTGTATGTGGGGGAGCGTACAGTTGTCCATTTTGCTAGGTATGTATGTGAGATTTTTTATTTTTTTACAATGATGTTCACTCTGTACAAAAGCCACTCGCGGTAGTTGGTTACAGAGTTACAGAGTAAGAAGCACAGTTTATTTAGATAACGGTTAAACCTAGACATGAAGAGTTTAAGAGTTTAAATCGAGAGAACTGTCAGTAGTCGGAAACATTTTAGGATTTTCTTATTTAAATTTCCTGATGAATCAATATACTGAATTAGTGTCTTACAAGTTCAATGACTACAAACATTTGGTCCAATGACCACAGAAATTTCCCCATTGCATCGTTAATTATTGAAGCTTAACAGCCAGCCAGTTAAGTGTCATACGTGATACACGCTAGGGCGATCGTGTCTCGGAAGGGACATGACTGATTGGGCAGAAGATTATCCCGCAGTAGGTTGCCATTGCTTTCTACGGTAGATTGGTTGCCAGCCAATAGAATCTAATCCGTCCTGTTATTTAAGTTAGTCCGTTAAGTGCCATACCTGATACTCACTTTCGATAGATGTCTGACTAGGCAGAAGATTTTCCTGCAATAGGTTGCCATTTCTTTCTGCTTTAGACTGTTTGCCAACCAAGGCTATAAAACCTAATATGTCCTACCATTCAACTCAGTTAAGTGTCATACCTGATACACGCTTGGGCGATCATGTCTCGAAAGAGACATGACTGACTAGGCAAAATATTCTCCCGTAATAGCTTGCCATTACTTTTTGGGGTAGACTGTTCTCCAACCAAGGCAAGAGATCTCAATTTATTCTGTTATTTAACCCATAGCTCTCGGAGAAGTGATGAATTAATACGTTTACCAAGAATATTTGTGTGTAAGTGAATGCAACGAATTCATCTAGAATTCGAACACGGGTCTCCGATTTCTTGTTCTGAGTCGATATCCATTGCATCACAACGCAGATCCGAAGCTTAACAACTTTAACCAAATATTGCAATAACAATCATAAATAACAACGTAAATCATTATTCAAAGAAGTAAGAGGGTACAAATGAAAAGATCGCAAATTGGCGTGGTTTAGCATTTCACTGAAGCAGACATTAAATGCATGAGAATATTTTCTCCTTTCTTCTTATTATGTAAGTTTTCTTTTTCTCACTAAGACTAAAAAGCGTCTTGGGTATATATTTTCTTCCGACTTTCATCGTAATCAAAATGGAATGATCCATTATTCATATGCGCTAACAGCAAAGTTATAACGCACGTGCAACGTACTAACTTTTTATACTAATATACCCCAAATACAAGACCTAAGAGCGACTCAAGGCAGAATTGCATGAGCTTCTGAAAAGGAAAGAAGTGGAGTTGATGAAAAGTAATCCGAGACTTGACGACACTGAAATTGAAGTGATTAAGAAAACATCTTGCCAGAACATATTCCTTAATAATGGAATATGAAGAGAATGGAAATGAGACACACATGTGTACATTTTATCATTGGTCCCTGTTGTAAATTGCATCCAGCAGCAAGGTCTCAAATTGGGAGGTTTAGAGAAGCGTGGAACTATCTCCTAATTACTGTTGTTCTCAAGTCCACCATGACCCGGAGTGGTAGTACCTGTTAGGGTCCCAGCTATGGGCAAATAGTTAACCTTAAAACAAAAGTCAAAATACTATCAAATTATAAAAATAGATTTTTATAGTAAAAATTCCAGCGATACATTTTTGGAGAACAAAATATTACCAGCAATACCTTTTTAAAGAAAAAATATCAACAATATATTTTTGAGGGAAAAAATATTGCCAGCAATATATTTTTGATGGAAAAATATTGCTAGCAATTTATTTTTGAAGGCCAGCAATATATTTTTGAAAGAAAAGTATAACCAACAATATATTTTTTGAAGAAAAAAAGGTTACCAGCAATATATTTTTGAAGGAAAAATATTGCCAGCAATATATTTTTGAAGGAAAAATATTGCCAGCAATACATTTTTGAAGTGAAAATATTGCCAGCAATATATTTTTGAAAGAAAAGTATAACCAACAATAGATTTTTTAAAGAAAAAAATGTTACCACCAATATATTTTTGAAGGAAAAATATTGCCAGCAATACATTTTCGAATGGAAAATATTGCCAGCAATATATTTTTGAAAGAAAAGTATAACCAACAATATATTTTTTAAAGAAAAAAAAGGTTACCAGCAATATATTTTTGAAGGAAAAATATTGCCAGCAATATATTTTTGAAGGAAAAATATTGCCAGCAATACATTTTTGAAGGGAAAATATTGCCAGCAATATATTTTTGAAGGGAAAATATTGCCAGCAATACATTTTTGAAGTGAAAATATTGCCAGCAATATATTTTTAAAAGAAAAGTATAACCAACAATAGATTTTTTAAAGAAAAAAATGTTACCAGCAATATATTTTTGAAGGAAAAATATTGCCAGCAATACATTTTTAAAGGGAAAATATTGCCAGCAATATATTTTTGAAGGAAAAATATTGCCAGTAATATATTTTTGAAGGAAAAATATTACCAGCAATATATTTTTGAAGGGAAAATATTGCCAGCAATATATTTTTGAAGGGAAAATATTGCCAGCAATATATTTTTGAAAGAAAAGTATCACCAACAATATTTTTTAAAGAAAAAAATGTTACCAGCAAGAAATCTTTGAGTAAAAATATTACCAGCAATAGATTTTTGCAAAAACTTTACATGCCAGCAATAGATCTGACTCTCGACAAAACCCTCTTAACATAAATACCTGATCAATCAAACCTGATCTACTAAGTAATTTCTTACAAAAAATACGTATTCTATTCTGTTGTGGACCAGTAATTGAGATAGAAAATAAGTGTATTAGCGAAAGGATACAGACTTAAATGAAGATAAGTAGTCCAAGAATACGGGTTAGTAAAAAGTATAAGTACAAGTCTCTGGAGGTAAAGCCGGAGTATATTGAATATGTCCGCGTCGGAAGCTGACGAGTACAGCCTAATAATCTTTTCAATGAATAGAGAACAGAGCTACTATGTACTAATTGCTAATCTCTCTCTGGACTCTCGTATTTTCCAGTTAACTCTCTGTGAAAACGCGGTATTCAGTATTTATTTACCCCCTCACTATGGCAAAATGTGGCACAAGGCCTTTTTAACGTAGGTTCTCCAGGCCATATAGCCCAGCCAAAAATATCTAATTTTGCGCTATCGTGGATCTACTCTTTGGCGGAGCCACGACTGTGTTAATGCTCTCCACCCGAAGGCAGAACGCTGACAGTGTTAATGGAATTACCGCGAGAAAACGTGGAATTTTCCAGTCTCGTTTCTATAGCAGTAGTATAAGTATACTCTGGACGAGTCCATCTTTATGAAAAGGGAGAACCCCACAACATATTCATACGAATTTATTGTAAAACCCTGAGGACAATAAATAACACATTGAGGTTAATATGCAGTAAAACAAAACAAACCAAACCCAGTTGTAAAGGTATTTATGTGAACAAAAAGTACTAGTGTCTATCTTTTTCAATTGAGTGCAAACTGAATCATCGTATAAAGAAACAGACACGCATCTCCTCTTTGAATAAAATCAAAAACTGTCCTTCTTGATCTCAGAAGTTGATTTAGTTTCCAGGACAGCTAATTTCAAAACTTTGTTTGTTGATCATGGTGACTGATGACGTAAACACACACTTTACACTACATATAGATTTAAAAGTTAGTAAATTCATATTGCTTTAAAAAAAATAATATTTGAATGCACTTAAAATATAATTTTTCAAACTTTCCAGGGAGCAACTTTTGATTGGTTAGTTACGCAGACTATAGTGAATTAATTTTTTTTTTGTTTTTTTTGGCAACGGGTAACGTATGCTGACGGCTTTGTGTCAGCCAACTTTAGAGTTAGTAAATCCATATTGCTTTTAAAAATAATTAACATTTGAGTGCCTGCTGTATGACAGTGCATTAAAAAAAATTGAAAAATAAAAGACACTTAGAATCAAAAAGGGTCAGTTAAAATTTTCACTACCTGAGGAGAGAGGGCTTGGAGAATTTGATAAACACAGGACAGAGAGAAGGTAGAGGAAAACAATTAGTAAACTGTCTAACAAGAATAGGGAGTTGGAGGGATGGTGTAAAAACAAGACTTACTTATTAAGAGCAACAATGGATAGGAAGCAGTAGAGAGCCATCATCAGCCATATCCTGAAGGAACATGGCACAGTATAGTTTATGGAATGGTTTATTGAATATTTCAACCTCGCTGCCCTACTTAAGGAAAAGGGAATAATTTCAAGTCCAAGCTATTTCAGCTTTTGAACAATGGTACCTGGTGCTCCTATGAGTCTTAATCCACCCTAAACAAGAAATATCTGTTCAAGTCAATTTCATTTGCAGAGGAGTAAGACCACACCACAAAAGGCTGCCTTCCAGGTGAATACTTATAGATGGATATAAATTGGAGCTTTGTTTTTTTTTTTAATACTTATGTTCACCCAATACAAGGTACAAGAGCCACTCAAGATAGAGGATTACTGTGTAGTTGTCATATGAGCATATGAAAAGCAAAGAAGTAAAGTTCATGGGGCTATGCAGAAAAGATAACAGTTAACTGTCGACTTGAAAAAGTCAAATTCATACTGTTTTCCAGGAGTCTGTTCCACAAAGCAACAGTTCTTGGGGAAAAGATTTCCGGGTGAAACTTCCTCCTTACTAATGGTATATAAAAGATAATGAGGATGATTCCCACACGTGTACATTCTATGTGAAAAAAAAAAAAAACGAAATTGTGTCCATCTTTTTCAGTTGAGTGGAAACTGAAACTTCACATAAAGCAGAGGTGAGCAAACTTTTCATTGCAAAGGTTTCATTGCCACATTCAAAACTTCACAATTTTATAGGTGTGGAGTTTCGTATACCTCTGCGTGTAGCAATAGACGTGAGTGACGTAGTTCTCCGTGTCTACTGTGTCGCAATAGATTGCCGATCAGCCTTTCAGTAATACTACATCTGTTCTCAGATGTTCCCTCCTTGCCGCCGGCCGGGTTGAACCAATGACCAGCTTTGTACCAGTGACCTAGGCGTACGCGCTCAGGGTTCTAGATGTGCGTTGTGGTGCAGTGGATATCGACTCAGAACTACAAATCGGGGTGACGATTTCGAATTTCAGTTGAATTCCTTGCATCAACTTACGCACAAATACCCTTGGAAAAAGTAATAATCCGTCTCTTCTCTCCAGTAATGGGTTATGTGCGTTGTGGTACAGTGGATATCGGCTCGGAACGAGAAATCGGGGAGCCGAGTTCGAATTCCAGTTGAATCCATTGTATTCACTTACGCGCAAATACCCCTGGGAAAGGTATTAATCCGTCTCTTCCCGCCAGTTATGGGTTAAATAGCAGGACAGATTGGGTTCTATAGCCTTGGTCGGCAACCAGTCTACCGCAGAAAGCAATGGCAACCTACTGCGGGATAATCTTCTGCCCAGTCAGTCATGTCTCTTTCGAGACATGATCGCCCAAGCGTGTATCACGTATGGCACTTTAACTGACTGAATAGGACAGATTGGGTTCTATAACCCTGGCTGGGAACCAGTCTACCGCAGAAAGCAATGGCAACCAACTGCGGGATAATCTTCTGTCGAGTCAGTCATGTCTCGAAAGAGACATGATCACCCAATGCGAGCATCACGTATGGTACTTAACTGACTACTTAAATAGTTCCGGGATAATTTGGATGGGATATTACACCCTTCCTGAACCGGAGCGGTCGTACACCCTTGTTCTTCCTTTCATCCCTTCTAATTATTTTTGTCTTATACTGTCCCATTATTCGCTTTTTTGTTGTTTCTTCAACGGCGATTTCGGTCTTTCTTCATCCTCGACCTCATACTCATCCGTTTTTTTCACCTTCACTTAATTCCATAGGCTGTTCAATCTCCCATCTGCAACTCTCTGTCTTTTCCTGCTTCTGCATTTCTAGCCTCCTTTTTACCTCATTATTGCACTTTCCTTCCTCTTCACGTTCTTGATCTTTCATCTTCATATCCTCCAACACATTCTTACTTCTAAACTGGTCAGCATGCGCCAAAATACACTGTCCTTTCTTTTCAGTTATAGCTGTTTTATTTCTTTTCTGTAAAAGGAAGTTCGCCTCCTCCGGATTCGTCACTTTGTTTTCCTTATACCACACCTTCTCCCTCGTAGCGAAAGACATCGTTATTGGGGCAATGATCTGCCTTCCCATTAGCACCGATGGGCTCAATTACATTCCTGCATGTAGGGCAAACCTATAGCTAAGGAGCATTTTTATGAGAACACCTCAATACTTTTATTAATAGGTGGAAACGCCCTCAAAGTTATTTTCACAATTTGCACCATTCTCTTCACTATTACGTTAGATAGTTGATGGTATGGCGGTGTTTTATATGAGATGCATCCAATCTGTCTTAACCAAACACACAAACTCTCATCCCAAAACTCAGGCGCTTTGTCTGTAGCTACTGTTGGAGGCACTCCATTTCTCACAAACAGGGTTCTTAAAACCTGTGGCTGCTCAGCTATTCTTTAGTTTGATTCCGCCTGGACAACCTGAGTACACCTCCACTAGTATTAAAAATGACCCCATATATCTGATATGCACATGGTCTGTGTGCACTTTAATCCAAGGTTGTGCTTCTGTAACCCGTAATTGCCATTCTTATGATACTTATGTAACACGTAATTGCCTTGTTTAAGATTGCCTTGTCAAATTGCATGAAAAAAATGTAATCCTAAGTTTAATACGACGGAGCGAAAGAAAGTATTACTAGTGGTATTGCTGATCTTACAGTTTATTGTCAATCGCGATATTAGTCGAGTTTAACAGAATATTTGTTGCAAAACTTGTAAAATCTGAAAAAAAAAATCGAAGAGAATAGAAAGGAAAATATATTTTTGCATTTGTTTATGCGAAAATAGATCAGAAGCTTTGGTTTTTTTTCGGCTGTGTGGAAGTAAAAAATAGCAGTAAACTGTCAAAATTTTGATGGGGTTAGAGTAAGGTCAGATCCTTGGTTCCTGAATTTGCTAGGAAAGAATTTGAAAATTTTAAAACCTAAAAAAATGATAAAATTGGGAAGAAGAAGAAAAGAAATGATTTCATTAAGAAATATTGTTACTTCATTGGCTAAACCAAGGGAATGATATAGCCCTACCTCGAAATGTGAAGGGGAAGTAATCTCATTGGTTAAAGATTTGATTTGCATAGACACCCCGGGTCCACCACACACCTCCCAAGAGAATTTGGGACAAGCATAAAAATCGAGACTCCGGGGAGCCAAATCAGTTTAGTTGCAGTTGGAGTTGGACTTGAAGACCAGCTACTGTATCGAGGCCATCAGACGACTGACGACCCAAGAACAGTGTCACACTTCCTTGGGTCACGAATGAGTTTCTTCTTATCTGAAACTTCTTAGTTCATAACACTTTAGATACCTCCTAATATACTTCTCAACACCCTTCGAATACCCTGGCTACTAGGCTTGCAATTTTAACATTCTCCGTGTTACGCTACAATGCACATCGTCATGCATTCCTCTCAATACGTCTTTTCTCAACACCCGTGGAGCTACTATTACCTCTCCATTACGTATACCATTTTCTATAATCAACTTGTCTCTTACCTCCTCGAATGGTCGTTCTACCAATGAGCAATTGCTCCATCTATTACTTCTTATTTTTTCCATCATTCTACTTAAAACTGGATTCGGCTCGGTTTTACTTTTAAGTCTTTTTATAGGAAGCACATCTGTTTCAATCTAGTGTATTATTCTATCCCTACCCGTTTCCTGCTCCTCTTCTGTTCCATTCACAATTTGTAACCTTGACAAGGCGTCCACATCAGAAATAGTGTGTCCTTTCTCATATTATGTCGAAATCAAACAACATGTTTTTTATCGTCCAACGCATTATCCTTGAAAGCGTAACCTTTGGCAATTCTTTTCGCGAGTTTAAAATAAATTCTAACGGCTTCTGGTCTGACTTCAACAAAAATGTTTTACTTAGCAAAAAATTCCACGCCCTCTCCATACAATCGCTATCGCCTCTTTCTCAATATTTGAATTGTTAATTTCTGCCGATTTTAACCTCCTTAACAAATACATTACTAGATGACCCTTTTGCGATAAAATGGCAGTGATCGCTTTTTCTTTTTTTTTATTAGTGTTTATGGTTATTTCTTTTTTTAGGATCCAACGCTTTTATTATCGGTTTTCTCCTTGTGTTCCTCTTTAGTGCTTCAAAAGCGCTATTTTGCTTTTACGTTGACACAAACTTACTGCTCTTCTCGAGTAACTCTACAAATGGCTCAATTATTTCACTGTGCCTTGGAATTTACTTGCTGTAGAAGTTTATTAGATCCAAAAAGGACTCTAATTCCTTCTTATTCATTGGAGTCGCTATATCTGTAGTCTTTGTCAACCTCTCATTAGGTGTTCTGCCTTTTTTCGATATCTGATAACCCAAATACGACAAATTTTTATAGTTAAAATAGTACTTGTCTATGTTTGCCATTAATTCTGCTTTTTTAATCTTGTAAATATTTGTTCAGTTTTATGCTTTAATTCCTTCTTGGTTTTTGCTCCTATCCCTATATCGTTCTGGTATATAATTAATATAGTTATTTTTTTTTCTAATAACACTCCTTCAATTGCTTCCTGAAAAATGTGAGTGGCGGTCTTAATCCCAACCGGTAGACGAGTCCATCTTAGTAAATCTATATGGGTGCTAATTGTGGCAACTTCTTTGAACTTCTCATCAGTCTCAATTTGCTTGTACGCAGACTTATGATCAATCTTGGCAAAGTCGTCCATATCTGCTAGCTCGTGGCTCTCAATTTCAGCATTCGGCAACGGAAATGAATCTGAGCCTATTTGGTGATTCACTCCTACCTTGTAATCATCACATTTTTTTTAATCATATCAACCCGAGCAAGGCGGTAACGCCACTGATGTGCAGGGGGCTACGTGAGAGTGAAAAGATTTGGAAAAGAGAAAGCCGGAAACCATATCCTAAACAGGGAACAAGGGATGAGCCTCTACACCTGTACAATAGACGTGGGTGGAGTGTGAACCGGGCGATAGTTTAGTCTATCTACTACAATTGAAAAAAAAATGAAAAAGAAAAAAGAAAAAAAAGTGAAAAGATTGGAAAAGAGAAAGCCGGAAACCACATCCTGAATAGGGAACAAGGGATGAGCCTCTACACCTGTACAATAGACGTGGGTGGAGTGTGAACCGGGCGATAGTTTAGTCTATCTACTCCAACTGAAAAAAAAAAAATGAAAAAAAAAAAAAAGAAAAGCGTAAAGATTGGAAAAGAGAAAGCCGGAAACCACGTCCTAAAAATAATAATAAAAATAAAAAGTAGGGGCGTTGAGTTAACTAAGTTTTAACTTAGTTATAGTCCAGTAAAAAAAATTTCTTTGAAAAAATACAAAAAAAAAAACAAAAACGCACTCGTTCAAATACAATATTCTTAAGTCTCCATCACCTTTTTTTATCGCAACAATAGGTGACGCCCAGTTCTTTCCACCTTGAGTCACCTTTTCTAGAAGGCCTTCAACCTTTTCACTATAACCGAACATTGAAAAAATACCTTAAGACCTCACTTTTTTGGCATTAAATAATCCACAGAGGTTAATATGCCGTTAAACAAAACTCAAATTCAGATCCATTTACACAAAATAGACTTTTATAGAAATATATACATAAAAATAGACATTTACATAAAAAAATACATTTCTGAAAGAAAAA
Organism: Ascarosepion bandense; assembly: GCA_037127315.1. NCBI lineage: Eukaryota > Metazoa > Mollusca > Cephalopoda > Sepiida > Sepiidae > Ascarosepion > Ascarosepion bandense. The sequence goes on along the minus strand of JBBBDQ010000514.1, from coordinate 2,137,148 downwards.
TATTATCAACAAGACATTTTTGAAGGACAAAAAGGAAAAACTATTGCCATAAAGAATTTTTGAAGAAAAAAAATAATTACCAGCAATACATTTTTGAATACAAAACGAGAAGACATCTTCGGTTTTCTAAAATAAAAATAAAATTTTTTTTCATTAAAATCTGACTAAATCAACCTCTCACTATAACCGAACATTAAAAAATACGTTAAAACCGCACTTTTTGGGCATTAAATGATACACAGATGTTGATATGCCGTTAAACAAAAATCAAACTCTAGAATGCCTTGTTGGATCATTCTGTTTAACTTTGCAGCCGCCAAAGAAAGTATGTGAACCGGAATCTTTCTCGTCTCTATTTAGGGCGATAAATTTCTATCGACAGAATGTTCGCTTTATACCTTTTCAACGATCCTGTGTCGCCATGGAATTTTTCAGTTTTGCTGTGTCTAACTTTCATACGTCGATTCCTAACAATCCATGATACTTTTGACATTCTACCACCACAATTGGAATTACTTCAAATTGCGTACCAGTTTCAAAGGTTCCCTGAAAGAAACCCATTGTCTTTAAGGTTGATCAATGTCTGCTTTAATTTCACATAGTATTTTTTAAGAATTTGGGCCATCCTAACTGAATCCCAAGATTCTTTGGCATGAAAGTTATTTCCCGACTAGTATCCACCTGCATACTAAATACATGACCGTTTATTCTTATATTCTCTCGACCTTTCTTTTGTGCATTTACTGCAAATCTTCCGGATTCTTCTTCTTCTTCCTCAGATTGCATTTTCTCTACTTGCTTCTCATACCTACACACACTCTGAAAATGATTCCTTCTTCCGCAATTCGAATATAGTTTTCCTAGTGCCTAGCATTTGTGTTTCTTCCATTCATGCATTCTTCCACAATATTTCCATTTCATTCTGAATTTGGTCGTATTCATCCTGTACGCTTTGAGCTTCTTTCGGTTGAGTGAATTCTTTGATTAATTCTAATTGTTTTAGAAATTCTACACTTGTTTCCAAATTCATTGAGCTGCTTTTCATGCACTCCAACATTTTTCACTTATGACTTTGGTCTTATAATCCCTTCATCAACCTTAGTAGAATCAATTTGCCTTCCACAGACTTTTCTTGATTCTGTAACATTTCGAACTCGCAATACTTAGCTCTCTCCTTAAACCTATGCAAGTATTGCATAACAGTTTCCTCCTTTGCTTCCAGAAACTTTTGGCAATAATCAATTTTATGTTTGGTCTGATATTTTTTTTAATGATAGGCAATTTCTTTGAAAGCCACTTGTTCCAATTTCTTTAAATAAGACTTGGCAAAAGTTCTCATTAAAGCCTCAAGTCTCACGGTAGCCAAAAACAAATCCGTTATCTGATTTTCTCCTCGTGCCATTCACGAGTCCTTCAATGTTTTAACTCATGCCAATGCGGCAAAAGCTCTCATCTACAATTCAACTTACTCTGGATCATCCAACGAATCCAAGCATCCTATCGGTGACGCCATTGTTAAGTCTTGCATATCTCTATGTGGAGCAATATTCGTCACGTATCTCTGCGTGTAGCAATAGACGTGACGTATCTCTGCGTGTAGCAATAGACGTGACGTATCTCTGCGTGTAGCAATAGACGTGACGTATCTCTGCGTGTAGCAATAGACGTGACGTATCTCTGCGTGTAGCAATAGACGTGACGTATCTATGCGTGTAGCAATAGACGTGACGTATCTCTGCGTGTAGCAACAGACGTGACGTATCTCTGCGTGTAGCAACAGACGTGACGTATCGCTCTGCGTGTAGCAATAGACGTGGCGTATCTCTGCGTGTAGCAATAGACGTGACGTATCTCTGCGTGTAGCAATAGACGTGGCGTATCTCTGCGTGTAGCAATAGACGTGGCGTATCTCTGCGTGTAGCAATAGACGTGGCGTATCTCTGCGTGTAGCAATAGACGTGGACGTATCTCTGCGTGTAGCAATAGACGTGGCGTATCTCTGCGTGTAGCAATAGACGTGACGTATCTCTGCGTGTAGCAATAGACGTGACGTATCTCTGCGTGTAGCAATAGACGTGACGTATCTCTGCGTGTAGCAATAGACGTGACGTATCTCTGCGTGTAGCAATAGACGTGACGTATCTCTGCGTGTAGCAATAGACGTGACGTATCTCTGCGTGTAGCAATATTCGTCACGTATCTCTGCGTGTAGCAATAGACGTGACGTAGCTCTCCGTGTGTAATATGACGTAATAAATTGCTGCCTGGCCTTAACCTATTAGTGCCCAAATTTTTTCTTGAATTTGTTTACCTAAAAATCTCTAATTTGTATAAATTTATTTAATACTAAACCTAGAATACTGCAATGAATTTTTTTATAAGAAAAAAAATTAGTTTGATCCTTATTTTAGAGCATGGTATATTTGAACAAAGTTACTTTCATACATTTTCTTGACTTTATAGGACAGTTAGAGCATTCATATATACTATAACAAAATATGAGTTAGATATAAATACTACTTTTACCAAAAAAGTTTTTAGTGTATCGTCGTCGTCATCGTCCGCCTTCTCCTCAAGAATTTCACTCTATACTGAAAACTCTGACATCAGTGTTGCCAATATACTTTCTCTCTCTCTCTCTCGCTCTCTGTCTCCTTCCTTCCTTTCTCTCTCTCTCCTTTCTTTCTCTCTCACTGTCTCCTTCCTTTCTTTCTCTCTCCTTTCTCTCTCCTTTCTCTCTCGGTCTCCTTACTTTCTCTCTCTCTCTCTCTCTCTCGGTCTTCTTCCTGTCTCTCTCTCATCATCTTAATATACATAGAAAATGCTTCAGTATAAAAATGTTTGCTTCTGCAAACCGCTTTTTCTTTCTCCATAAAAAATGGAAAAAATGGAGTCCTAGAGTGCCCATGGTCCTTATTTCAGGACCAAACTTATAGGGCATGGTATATCTGAGCAAAATTACTTTCGTGCATTTTCTTGACTTTATACGACAGTTAAAGCATTCATATATACTATAAACAAATATAAGTTAGATATAAGTAATACTTTTACCAAAAACGTTTTTGCTTGAATGATAGATGAAACTGAGTGTATCCTCCTCCTCAAGAATTTCACTCTATACTGAAAACTGAGACATCAGTGTTGCCAATATAGACCAAACAATAGGTGATATATTTGAAAGACACTTCATTCTTTATGACTAACCAAAGCTATATATGAAAACTGCAGGAATTGCTGAAATATGGTAAATTATCTTTCTGGTTCTAAAAAAAGGACCATGGGTGCTAATGGAATAAATATCGCCGGACTAATTTTCATACGCTACTACAATAGGACCACATTCGACGATCCTGTGTCGCCATGGAATTTTTCAGTTTTGCTGTGTCTAATTTTCATACGTCGATTGCTAACAATCCATGATACTTTTGGCATTCTACCACCACAATTGGAATTACTTCAAATTGCGTACCAGTTTCAAAGGTTTAATACATTAACCCAAATAATAATATTTAAAATAGACAAAATAAATAGCTTTTAAAGAAAAAATAAAATTAATTTTATTAATTAATATTTTAAAGATCTGTAGAAGATTTATATAAAACACATTTATTTGAAAGATAAAGTAACTCAGTTTAAATTTTTTAAAGGAAAGCAATTTTTGTTAATTAGTATTTGTAGATGGGTGTTGAAAACAAAGAAAACATTTTGCAGAGGCAAACATTTTTATACTGAAGCATTTTCTATGTATATTAAGATGATGAGAGAGAGACAGGAAGAAGACCGAGAGAGAGAGAGAGAGAGAGGGAAAGTAAGGAGACCGAGAGAGAGAGCGGAAGGAGAGAGAAAGAAAGGAAGGAGACAGTGAGAGAGAAAGAAAGGAGGGAGAGAGAGAGAAAGAAAGGAAGGAGACAGAGAGCGAGAGAGAGAGAAAGTATATTGGCAACACTGATGTCAGAGTTTTCAGTATAGAGTGAAATTCTTGAGGAGGAGGAGGAGGAGGACGACGATACACTAAAAACTTTTTTGGTAAAAGTAGTATTTATATCTAACTCATATTTTTTTATAGTGTATATGAATGCTCTAACTGTCCTATAAAGTCAAGAAAATGTATGAAAGTAATTTTGTGATGCAATGAATATCGGCTCAGAACGAGAAATCGGAGAGCCGTGTTCGAATTCTTTGCATTAATTTACGCGCAAATACCCTTGAGAAATGTATTAATCCTTCTCTTTCCTCTAGTTATGGGTTAAATAACAGGACCGACTGGATTCTATAGCCTTGGCTGGCAACCAAACTACCACAGAAAGTAATGACAATCTTCTGCCCAGTCAGTCATGTCTCATTCGAGACATGATCGCCTAAGCGTGTATTACGTATGGTACTTCACTGACTGACTGATTTTCAAGTAAGAACTTCACATGAAACACATCTGAAAGACAAAATAACCTTGTTTTAAGAAAAAAAGTTACAATTTTTCTTAATTAATATTATAAATTAGAACAGCATATGTATTTGCAAAAACAAAGTAGCTGTTTAAAGAAATAAAAAGAACAATTTTTATTAATTAATATTTTAAAGTAGAAAATTTAAATGAAACATATAAAGTAACCCAATTTAAAATATATATATTAAAGTAGAAACTTCGTATGAGAACACATTTGCTTGAAAACAAAATAACTCAATTTAAAAAAGAAAATATTATTTAGCGGGTCGCATGAATTCCTTTGATGGGTCGTAGTTTGCCTACACTTGGTATAAAGAAACAGACAAATGTCTACACTCTGATTGAATGCTAATCTTCATTTTTTGTCTCTATAAATCCTATTTACTTAGTTCACGCAGTTTTTTATACAATTCTCGACCTAATACAAGGTTCAGAGAGCCACACAAGGTAGACGATTACTGTGTGTTGCTGCATGAGCGTAAGAGATATAAAGTATTAACGTTCATGAGATTATGCAAGATAACGGTTAACCCGGAACTTGAAGACACCAAAATTGTGTTAATCGGGAAGCATCTTCTTGGGAGTCTGTTTCACAAAACGGCTGTTCTTGCGGGGAGCTGTTTGACTGGAAATTACTCCTTACTAATGGAATACGAAAAGAACTGTGACGATTCAGACTTGTGTACGTGGTATGGTGGATCCCAGTCATAAAGCTCTGGGCTGGTGAGATTAAGAAATGTATCTTGTCAGTACACATTCCATGAATTAGAAACCAAACAGCAAGGGGGTCGTGACGTTTGGGGGAAAGGTTTGTAGAGTGGAAAATAATTCATCATCCACAGTCAGTCAGTTAAGTGCTATACGTGATACACGCTTTGTGCGATCATGTCTCGAAAGAGACATGATTGACTGGGCAGAAGATGATCCCGCAGTAGGTTCGCATTGCTTTCTGCGGTAGACTGGTTGTCAGCCAAGGTTATGGAATCCAATCTGTTCTGCTATTTAACCCATAACTGGTGGGAAGAGACGGATTAATACCTTTCCCAAGGGTATTTGCGTAAGTGAATGCAAAGAATTCAGCTGTAATTCGAACTCGGCTCCCTGATTTCTTGTTCCGAGCCGATATCCAATGCACCACAGCCCCGAACTTTACAACTGAGATCCATAGCATCTGCTCTAACGAGTGTTTTTCCTGGTGCCCCGACCACATGAATTTAAACGGTTTACTAGATTATCGTGTTGTGTACAAGAACGACGCATTGGCTTTTATCAGCAAATGTATTTAAGTCGAAAATAAGCAGATGCATGAGGCCAATGTAATTTAGTTGTCTTTTCTGACCGGTCGATTGATGATCTGAGAAGATGAGCGCTGTGGGTGACCACTCACGAACAAAACTCTAGAAGTTAAAAAAACAAAAAACAAACGAAATGCATATCCCCACTCGCTTCCAATTGATGCGTTGAGATTTTTATTTTTTATTTTATTTACTGGATACATTTACCAGTTTTTGATGCCTAATTTCAGAATTTGTCGATGCACGAACTTCCAGAATTTAGTGAAGCATCAGCCAACTGTTTTTTGAATGACGCGCCAATTGCAAACCGTTTTTAAAATGAGGACAACGAACTCATTGAACGCGAAAATGTAAAAACAAAAAGATGGCTGTCAGGGGGTTGAAAGTAGCTATCTAAAAAAGAAAACAATGAAATTAAGTCTAAAAGAAAATCTCTAGACGATTCTTGGAGATAAAAAAAACTAAATCAAGTAAATTTAATTAATTCAAATAATTTAAACACGGCGTTTTTGTAGATTACATTAAAACTTATTTCCCAGAATTCCGTCGTTATATGAATAGACTTCGTTTTGTATAAAAAAAATGCTTTTTTTCGAGCAGTGTTTTTCTCTAATAAAAAATATCGTGACAAACTTTTATATGAATAGCAGTAACCAAAAAAAAAAAAAAATGACAACAAATTTTATTAAATGTTATTTTTTTTTAATCATTTCTCCCCAAACAAGGCTATTTATTTTTTATTTTGGACATTTAAGCCATGCTGCGAATATCATGGATCGAGCATGTGAGCAATGATGAGGTCTTGGAAATGATGGAAACAAAAAGGAAATTAATACTGAGCATCAGGAAGAGACAGCTGAAGTACCTGGGACACGCAATGAGGAAGGATGGCTTGGAGAATCTGATACTAACAGGCCAGATAAAGGGCAAAAGAGACAGAAGAAAGCAACGGATAACATATTTGAAGGGGCTAATCAGGTGAATGACGGAACGAGGGTTGCATGTTGTAACAGAAGGCGTGCTCAGAGCCACAAGGAATAAGGAAACGTTGAAAGCCATGATCGCCTACGTCCTGAAGGGTCAGGACACATAAAAGAAGAAGAAGAAGAAGAAGAAGAAGAAGAAGAAGAAGAAGAAGAAGAAGAAAGTGATATTTATTTTAAATTACTGACAAAATCGTTTTAAATTCAAGGTAAATCTTAACGTATTTATAAATGGAAATTTGTCTGTGTGTGTGTGTGCATCCGTTACCTATAGATTCCGAAACGGCTGAACCGATTTTCCTGAAAATTTACACAATTGTACTATAAGCGTCTGTGAGTGTTCTTAGCTAGGTTTTGATTCGGGGTACCGTCGATAAATATCGAAAATCGATAATCGAAAAAATTGGGTTATAGAAGGAGTGGTCCGATTTTAATCAAATTTAACACACTCATAGACAAAGACATAAGAAACGATATTCAGAAGTTTCAATGTTGCAGTTATTACAATAGTGCAGAAAATCGATAATATATATATATATATATATATATATATATATATATATATATATATATATATAAAGGCATAAGATATTTCTGTGTGTGTTTGTTTATCTGTCTGTATGTCCTTTATACAAATCCACAATTTTTATCCGATTCTCACCAAACATCACACAAATATTCTTTAGGTTGAGTCTGAGCTCCAGGACCATGGATTAGTTTTAAAGCTTTCTTTTCACCCGAGCAACGCCGGGCTATATTGTTAGTATAGTTATAAATCAGTGATTATCAACAGTCGAAACCGCGATGCACTAGTGAGCCGTGCGATCCTCTTAAGTATTGTCACAGCATTCGTGTGTGTATCCTTACCTGCTGCGTCATGCTGGGATCATTATCTCTCAGTTCCGTCTCTGTCCTCTTGTATAGTGCGGCTCCGTTATATGTCTATCCGAGGACAAGCATGCATATGAGAAAAATTATAACGAGAAGTGCCCGGTCCCGGGGAACAGTGTTCCGAGACGGCGCCACACCAATGCACCAAAGGGGTGGACCTGTGGTCGCCACCGGATCCAGAGAGACCGGCGGTTGCGGATACTGAGTTATTTTTTGCCCTAACCCGACCTTGTGCCACATCCACGTCTTCGTGGTGGGGACGAGGTAAATATCCCTACATGTGTGTGGGAGTACTAATGTTACATCGTTAGTATTCGATTTAATGAATAAGTGTTTAACTTTTTTTTTTCAAATAATAATTTTATTAGTCTTCAATTATGCTGTTTTAATTGATTAAATATTCATTTACAGGAACTGAGCGTCAAAGTATCGCACCTTCCCCTATTTAAGGTAGTTTCTTTTTGTGTATCTAGTTAATGGGAATGAATGTGATTCCGAGCCTGTCCCCGGCATTGTTTTTTGTTATGATCCAGGTCGAGATTCCCAATTTCCCCAGTTTATATTTTTTTCCGTTTTATCTCGTCTGGATCAGGATTATATTATCCCCATCCATTTTATTTCCCCCTCTCCACTCTCTGTAGAAAGAGTGCCTCTTGATTTTGTCCTATGGGCAGAATACAGCGGCCTCTTTGTTTTGTGGGTTGGTTGGGTCCAACTAACATCATGATTTTTGTTTTGGGATTTATGTCATGCCCCTCCTCACATATCATTTCATGATATATTTTAGAATATATTTTTGTATTTTATTGCTCATAATAAATTTTTAATGCTCTTTTGGTACGTTTGAGGTATTTTGGTGTATGAAGGATTGGATGGTGATGGGCACGTTCTTTTATTGGATGTGAAAATTGTAAAGGATGTTTGGGTCGTGTGTCGGATTAGCTAGGTATAGGATAGACACTGAAGACCAACCTGAGTTTTTTATTCGCCTCCCCCCAAATCGGCCTTGTGCCACAATTGTATTTTTTACACAATAAATATTGAGATTCAACGTATTGCACATTCGACCAAACATTGAAGAAATCGTGAAAAAATGGCACAGGTTTCACACTAAATAAGTTGCACAAATAGTTGAATAAAAACAATGAAATAAATACGTTTATATTTGTGAGTTTTTAAAACTATTTTTATGTTTATTTTTAATCTACTGTTTTATTTCATAACATTAAAATATATACCCTTAAAAACTCTTAAACGTGCCATGATATTTTCATTCACTACGAGGTATGGTGTTGCTTAAAAAGGTTGAGAAACACTTATATAAACAGGTATGTATTCGAATCTTATATTTTAAATCGGTTTTAAAATAATATTAATTTAAATTCTTACATCTAAAAGAAGTTTTAAAATGGTATTAATTTGGATTTTTACATTCAAACCCATTTTAAAATGAAGTTTAAATGAATTATTGTAAACGTTTTAAAGTGGCATTCATTTTAAAACTTTTGAAAAATCGTTTTAAAATTATATTTATTAGGAATCTTACATTTTAAAACCTCTTTAAAATGACAAGCATTTGTCATGCCATACGTGATACACGCTTGGGTGATCATGTCTCTTTCGATCCATGACTGACTAGGCAGAAATTTTTCCCAGAGTAGTTTGCCATTTCTTTCTGTAGTAGACTGGTTGCAAACCAAGGCCAGAGAACCCAATCTGTCCAGCTATTCAACACTTAGCTGGAGGGAGAAGAGATAAAGATAGTTTAGTGTCATAGGTGATACATGCTTGGGGGATCATATCTCTTAGAATGTATGATTGTCTAAGCAAAAGACTTTACTGCAGTAGGTTGCCATCTCTTTCTGCGGTAGACTGGTGGCCAACCAAGACTATAGAACATAATCTGTTCTGCCATTTAATCCATAGCTGGAGGGAGAATAAAGACAGTTAAGAAACACTACGCCTCCTTGGTCTTACACTTTCAGCGGACTTCAAATGGAATGACTATATCAAATCCATTGCTAAATCCGCTGCTATGAAAGTCGGTTCTCTGTGAAGGGCCCGAAAGTTTTTTTCCGTCTAAATCTATCCTGCACATTTATAAATCTACCATCCGCCCGTGCATTGAATACTGCTGCTATATCTGGTCGGGTGCCCCTGCTGTTCTCCTCGGGCTTCTCGATAAGGTTCAGAGGAGGTTCTGTAATGTGATAGATACCGACTTGGCAGACCGCCTGCAGTCTCTCTCCCACCGGCGCGACGTGACTTCCCTGTGTCTCTTCTATAAATACTTTCACGGCTTCTGCTCCGATGAACTTAGATCACTAGTGCCCCCTAAATACGAATTTGAACGAGATACTAGATTAGCAACTAGATCCCACCCTTTTACTGTGAAACCGATAAAATGCAGCCGTAACTTCTACTCCAACAGTTTCTTTCCTCGCACTTCCCGACTGTGGAATTCTCTTCCACACGATTGCTTCCCCGACGGCTAGAATCTCCAGGAGTTTAAACGTAAGGTCAATAGACACCTCCTAATACACTAATCTGCTCCCATTTTATCAAACACTCTTCCCATCTGCCCAACCCTCATCCTCGCTATCCTTACTCATCTGTCTCCTTCCTCCTGACATTACCCTATGTCTAACCATTCCTTCTCTTTACCTTCCCCTATGTAACCCCATGCGCAATAGTGGCAGTGAAATGCCTTGCTTGGGGTGTGATGATTAAAAAAAAAAAAAAAAAGTACCATACGTGATACACATTTGGTCGATCATGCCTCTTTCGATCCATGGCTGACTAGTCAGAAGATTTTCCCGCAGTAGGTTGACTTTTGTTTCTGCAGTAGACCGGTTGCCAACCAAGGCTATAGAACCCAATTTGACCTGCTATTCAACCTATAGCTAGAGAGAGAAGGGATGGATTAATACTTTTTCTCTAAAGGATATAAGTTTGTCAGTGAATAAAACGAAATCTGAGAGCCGGGTTCAAATTCCAGTCGAATTCGTTGCATTCACTTACGCACAAATAATACTGACATATTAAAAGCGTTTTAAAATGAAATTTATTTAAATTAAAAATATCTCTTTACCGTGATATTAGATTCTGCTTTTTCATGTGCCGTGTCTCTTCAGGACATAGGCGATTATGGATTTCCTTTTGCTTCTGTCTCTTGCTATTTTTAATATTTTTTCCATTTGGTATCTCTCCTAAACCCCGTTTTGCCTTTCATTTGCTCAAACCTATCAAGCATACCTCACGCTTCTTTCCTCTGTATCTCTTTCTCTCTCTCCGTCATGTGAGTACCAGATTCACCATACCCGCTTTTCTCATTACATGTTCTAGGGACCTCAGCCGTCACTTCCCGATGTTATGTATGTTTTCTTTTGGTCTGCATCCTCTTCAACACTTCCTCGTTGCTCACGTGCTTGGTTCATGGTATCTGCAGCATCCTTCTGTAGAACATCATTTCTGCTGCCTTGTTTCTCTCCTTTATCCTTGAAGAGATCTTCCTATATTCGCTGTCATACAGAAGAGTATATATCACATAGCAGTCCAGCACTCTTTTCTTTGTTTCCAATGAAATTTTCGTCTCTCAGTCCTTTAGTTAGCTTTTGAAATGCATCTTGGCCATGCCAGTCCGACATCGGATCTTAGTGTCGCACTTTCCATCCTCTGATAGAACGCTTCCCAGGTATTTAAATTTCTTTACTTGTTTTATAATAGTTTTTCCGACTTGTAGTTGGCATTTTGGACTCTTCTTTTTACTAACGACCATACATTCAGTTTTCTTGAAGTTTAGGCTCAATCTTTTCTTCTCGCTTTTACTTGCTACCTTTTGTAGGAGGTCCAGCATTTTCTTTTTCGTGTCTTCTATCAGCACTGTGTTATTGTATATAAAAACAATAAACTATTAGAAGAATTCAGGATCTCTCCCTTTGTCTGCAAACATCATCGAGAAACGGAGTGGCACGCATCAACACATTGAAATAGTATGACAAAGTTTAAAGGGAACATAATTCCATGTTTATATTAAAACTCCGCTGAATGTAAAGTGTTCAAAATATTTTTTTTCTAACCTCGCATTGTCGAGAGACTGAGTTGCACGCATCAACTTAAAGAAGGTCTTAAAATATATATTTTTCTGAAATCTATGTTTCAACAATGATAGATTTGAATATTTGAAAAAAAAAAATTCAAACAGAAAAAAGAAAAACGTTTTGCAGTTCGTATTGTCAAAAATCTCGGAGGACAGCTGAAAATTAATGTAAACTTCGTGATTACATGACAAGGCTCTTCAATTGCAAACGCTTCTATTTGATCCTCAGGCATAAACTTCATTTTTAAATAAACCAAGTGGTTTGTATATCGAATGAATGGTGATAGAGATAGAAAGACACCATCTGCTTGGAATTGTTGTGTATTTAGAAGATGCGACATATGAATGAAAGACTTCTTGAAAATAAAGCTGTTCTCCTCCATCTAATAACCGAAGATCCACGGGCAGTATTCGACATCGAAGCATCTGTGTCCTATATATATATATATATATATATATGTACATACATATATATATATATATATATATATATATATATTAGTGTGTGTGTGTGTGTGTGCACAAAAGGAAGGATCCCTTCCCAAGCCAACATACGTGGCCATAGAAATTTTCAAAAGAAATAAATAAAATAAAACGTTCAGCTGAAGACCTAAAAAAGTTTGAAAAAAAAAATGCACAAATAATTTATCAAAATCAAATATAACATTTTTTTTCTGATTTCTTGAATGAGCATTTACCATTTTTTACACAAATTATATTAGAGCTGTTGTCTTTATCTTTGGTGTTGTCGTTATCATAACGTTTCGACCGTTGTACGCTCTAGCCTTCCTCAGGTATATCTCAATCTGAATAAACTATAGAGAATGTATTTCTACGATCAGAATTTATCATTATTTCCACTATTTATATTTGGATTATTGTCTTCATCTTTGTTGTTGTTATCACAACGTTTCGACTGTTTTGCCCACCAGCTTACTTCAGGTGAATTTTAATCTGGGTAACCTACAGGGAATAAATTTCTAGGGTGAGAAGTTATCATTATTTACACTATTTATATTCAGACTATTGTCCTCATCTTTGTTGTTTATTTCAAAACGTTTCGGCCGTTGTGCCGCCAGGACACCCTCAGGTTTATAAGACCGCAGTCTAATCCGCATAGGATTCTTATTCCAACAAATCGTCGTAGTGATTAAACGCGTTGGTTTGTGAATTTGATGACATGGTGTTTGTGATTTCAATATCCGGGTCGGTCAGTGAAAACACATTTATTCAGACTCGTTTATCGACAATAAATTACATCACTTAGCGTACAATATAAGTTAGCTTTACTTACACAGTTACATATTAAAACGTTCTGAAAATCAAAAACGTTACTGTAACTATCTCTCTCTTTCTCACCCTCTCTCTCTCATATATATATATATATATATATATATATATATATATATATACGCTCTCACACCCTGATTGAGCACTCTGGAAGAATAGTAGACTTTGAAAAATAGTAGCTTCTCTGGCATCTACGCATCGTTCATTCAGTAATAAATTAGAACACTCTCAGCTATTGGGCGTGTATAATGATAATATACACGCTAAAAAGTCTGCCTCTTTCTACCGATCGCCCGTAGTTCAATCCTGGGTAAAAAGCAATCGGCTGTCTAACCATAGTGATGAGCTGTGATACAGCGAAACAGATCTGTCTGCGGATATATATATATATTTAAGCATGCGGTGTAGATATAGAAGAATCCAAAAGAGTATCCTATACATACAGTGTTAGGATAACTCTCTAAGAGAGCTCTAAATATATATGTATATAAATACATATACAGCAAATATAAGAAAAGATTTAGCCAAACACGTTATTTCATGGTAAATCGGAAGTGGGGGCCTATTTCAGGCGAACTATCATCAGTTTCCGTCTTTATTGTACAGAAGATTTTAGCCGAATGAAATTCACAAACAAAAGATTCCCCAAAAAACCCGAATGAAAGTAAAGATCGTTCCCTTCAAAGAGAAAATTTAAGAAAAAATACATCCTTACATCAGTTCGGCGAATACACACACACAGATTCATACACAGCATATATATACGGAACATATAATCAAAGAGCACGCATAAGAGTGGATGTCAACTATATAGATATAGATATAATGCATATATTATATACATATTGTATATCTAGGAAATATATGCAGAATGCAATACATGTCTATGTTATATATATATATATATATATATATATATATATATATATATATATACATACGTACATACATATATATATATATATATATATATATATATATTAACAACCGGCATATTTAATCTACTGGTTCGAACGTTATTTTTAATATATACTCGTATCTGAGTAGAAAGTCTTTTTTAATTAAACAGTATATATATATATATATATATATATATATATATATATATATATAATTGTGTCACCCTAAGCAAGGCATTCCACTGCCACTATAGCGCAGAGGGTTGGGTATAGGAAATTGCGTATAAGAAACAATCCTCGATTGATCTGACGCGTCTTAGAACGCTCGAACACATATAATTTCACAGTCTAAATGTAGGAAACCGGCCTGACGGCCTGAATATTTTTGAAAAAAATTATGTGGCAGGATTCAAACCTGCGACCCCCAACAATAAAGGGGAAGCTGTCGATTGATCTGACGCATCTTAGAACGCTCGAACACATATAATTTCACAGCCTAAATGTAGCCGAATCAAGCATTATAAACAATGCACACAGATTTCCGATTCCTCGTAATATTCATCTCTGCTCTGAAAGCGTAAACAAATATAAAAAGACAATATTACGGAAAGTTCCAGAGATTTACGAAATAGATTAATAGCCGACATTTTTTTAATTTATTTGTTTGAACATTATTTTTAATATATACTCGTATTTGTGTACATAATCCGTTTTTTAATTTAATAGTATATTTTTATATATTTACGGCCTGAATATTTTTGAGAATATATGGCAAAATTGTACAACATATTATGAATAAATTTATTTTAGGTATTTCTTATGTGGTTACATTAATTAAATTTTTACTGCTCGTAGAGCATATAGTTAGGTATTGAATCAAACTATCAGTTTAAAAAAAACTGCAAAAAAAGTACCCCTCAAAGAAAAACCGATACTTAGTATTTCTAAAAGTTTACAACATTTTTTTATTTAAAATAGTTTTGTTTTATAAAGTGTTCAAATTTTACAAGAATAATTTAAATGAGGATGGGATTGTTTCTTAAAACGTTCCAGATTAATGTTATGATTATTTTAGGAAAGATTAGAAGTATTGCGTCATTCTTTTTCTGTTAACCCTCGTTTAAAAATTAACAATATGAGGAAAAGTAAAATAACTTATCTCAACCTCCGTAAAAGTATTGTTGTCTTTCGTACAAATGGACTTGGTTATAAGAAGATATCTAATCAGTTAAATGTTCCATTGAGTTCAGGTGGTACAGTAGTTCGACAATAGAAGACGTTACATTCCATTGGTCTCCCATAAAACGCTCTAGCATTCCTAGAAAGGTACACTAGAAGACATGTCATTCCACGCGTGTCCCCACAAAAAACTCTGGTCGTCCGAGAAAGGTACATTAGAAGACGTGTCATTCCATTCGTGTCTCCACAAAAACTCTGGTCGTCCGAGAAAGGTACACTAGAAAACGTGTCATACCATTCGTGTCCCCCCCCCCAAAAAAAAAACTCTAGTCGTCATAGAAAGGTACACTAGAAGACGTGTCATTCCATTCGTGTCCCCACAAAAAACTCTGGTCGTCCGAGAAAGGTACACTAGAAGACGTGTCATTCCATTCGTGTCCCCACAAAAAACTCTGGTCGTCCGATAAAGGTACATTAGAAGACGTGTCATTCCATTCGTGTCCCCACCCCAAAAAAAAACTCTAGTCGTCCTAGAAAGATACACTAGAAGACGTGTCATTCCATTCGTGTCCCCACAAAAAAAATCTGGTCGTCCGAGAAAGTACACTAGAAGACGCGTCATTCTATTCGTGTCCCTACAAAAAACTATAGTCGTCCGAGAAAGGTACACTAGAAGACGTATCATTCCATTCGTGTCCCCACAAAAATCCCTGGTCGTCTTAGAAAGGTACACCAGAAGACGTGTCATTCCATTCGTGTCCCCACAAAATCTCTGGTCGTCCGAGAAATATACACTAGAAGACCTGTCATTCCATTCGTGTCCTATTAAAAGCTCTGGTCGTCTTTGATAGGTACACTAGAATACGTGTTATAGCATTCGTGTCTACCCTAAAAGCTCTGGGCGTCCTAGAATTGTACAATAGAAGACGTGTCATTCCATTCGTGTCCCCCTCCAAAAGATCTGGTCGTCATAGGAAGGTACATTAAAAGACATGTCATTCTATTCCTGTCCCCACTAAATCTCTGGTTGTCGTAGAAATGTACACTGGAAGACGTGTCATTCCATTCGTGACCTCTTAAAAGCTCTGGTCGTCCTAGAAATATACACTAGAATCCGTGTCATTCCATTCGTGTCCCCAATAAAATTCTGGTCGTCCTAGAAAGGTACACTAGAGGATGTGTCATTCCATTAGTGTCACCCGCGAAAGCTCTGGTCGTCCCAGAAATGTACACTAGAAGACGTGTCATTCCATTCGTGTCCTCCCAACGGCTCTGGTTGTCCTATAAAGTTACACTAGAAAACGTGTCATTTCATTCGTGTTCCCCAAGAAGCTCTGGTCGTCCTAGAAATGTACACTGGAAGACATGTCATTCCATTCGTGTCTCCGCAAAAGCTTTGGTCGTCCGAGAAAGGTACACTAGAAGACGTGTTATTCCATTCGTGTTCCCCCACAAGCTCTGGTCCTCGTATAAATGTACACTAGAAAATGTGTCATTCCATTCGAATCTCCCAAAAAGCTCTGGTCGTCCTCGAAAGAAGACGGAACATACGTCAAGATTATTGGCAAGAAACGTTGGCTGAGTTACACTTAAAGAAATTCAGGAAGGACCAGAAGTAAGTGGAGTAAAAGTGAGTGCGGATACAATTAGTCGTTAACTTCGTCGATATGACATCTTTTTGAGCACTCCAAGGAAAAATCCACTTCTTAAGCGAAAACACACTCTTGCTAGAATGGATTTTGCAAATGAACACTGTATCAAACATGCAGCATTTTGAGAAAATGTACTTTGATCAAACGAAACGAAAATTGAACTTTTTGGCAGAAATTCTGTAACGAAGGTCTGGAGAAAGAAGGTTACTGGATATTCACCGAGGAATCCCATCCCAATAGTAAAAATCATTAGAGGTGGAAAAATCATGACATGGGGTTGCTTTGGTGCCCATGGTGTAAGGAACATTGAAATAATAGAGAGGAGGATGGACGGAGCATATAGGATTATTTTGGTGAGAAGTTTGCGTCAGAATGCATCTTCGCTGGGTTTAAAAGTTGGGTCTTTCAATAAGACAACGATCCTAAACATACTTCAGAGCTTACAAAATCATTGTTAAGTTCAAATAGAATAGACGTTTTAAAATACCCAAATTAATCTCTGTTTCAGGCCGATTGAAAATTCATGAAGAGCTGATGCTGAGAATTCAAAGAAGGAACCCGCAAGACCTGCTTGAACGAAAGGAATTTTGTTGTGAAGAATGGAAGAATATTAGCCAAGAAACATGCAAAAATTTCGTAGGGGTCTAATTTAAACGCCTAAATACTGTAATAAGCAATAACTGTTACGCAACGAAATATTAATTGATGATTTGATAAATGTATCGTAAAGTTTTGCGTGGATGAATATGAGTTTTTCTTTGTGGGATATTTTTATTGATTATTTTTGTAAAATACGCGCGAACATATGTATTATTAACAGTAAAATTTGAATAATTATCTGTTTCGCAAATAACTAAAGAAATATTTTTTGGAATTTCTTGTAAACTTTTGTGTGGCACCGTACATGTAAAACGCGTCAGATCATTTGACGGCTTATTAAGGGTCGGAGATTTGAATCCTACCGAATGACACATATTTTCCAAACAAAATTTCTCAAAAATATTCAAGCCGGTATATATACACTACCGGCCATAATTATTAGGCCACTCCAGTTTTTTTTTAAGAAATGATGTATTTCATAGTATTTTTTTAGTATTTATTGCCAAATGAAAATAGAATGGTTCTTTGTTATTATTACTTTGCAAAATTTTACAAGGCAAGCAAGCAAAGATGAACTCGTCCGAATCACCCTAAATTTTCTTCATTCTTTCATTGATGAAACTGCAATATAGGTAATTATTAAATATTTATAAATTCATTTGATGCACATGTTATTGTGCAGTATTAAAAGAACCATTCTATTTTCATTTACAATTATTTACTTGGCAATAAATACTAAAAATAGTATGAAATACATCATATTTTTAAAACATTAGTGTAGCCTAATAATTATGACCGTTAGTGTATATATATATATATATATATATATATAATAATAATAATAATAACTAAATAGACTCTGTAAGTATGCAGGCCGTAAATTTATACTAAAATAAACCTCCGAAAAAACCATTAACAAACAGAACCTAAATCCGTTACAATCCGGTGTACTAAGACGTCGGATAAATGGGGGGAAAAAAGAAACCCGCGGAACAAGAACAAAACATTCAATACTCCGCAGTAAAGGAAAAACCCCAAACGGAACCAAACACAAGAAAAAGTGCTCAATACAGGAGCCTTGGCCCTGATGATCCGTAGTGTGAAACCGCGGTAGGTTTTGGCTCACGCTAGATTTTTGTGTGTGTATATATATATATATATATATATATATATATACTGTTTAATTAAAATCAGAGTATCTACTCAAATACGAGTATCTATTAAAAATAATCATCAAACAAATAAATTAAATTTTGGGGTGTTTGTCAAATTATTTTGTGAGAAAATAATGCATTAATAATCTTATGTGAATAAGAATGATTTTTATGGAAACAGATTATACTATTTATCACATAGTTGGGGGTTAATGGATTGATATCTTGGGAAAGGCATAAATCTATCACCTTGGTATATGCGCATAAGTGACTAAGGAACATGACTTGAATTCGAACACGGTTCTCAGATTTCTCATTCATCACCCGCACGTCTATACTTATAATCGTTCTATGTTAACGTAACATGTACCAGCAATTTTACAATATGTATTATTCGATCTGATACGCGTGATCGCCATTTTCCGAATGATAACGGGAACTGAAAAACGAGGAAAACGAGGGAGCAAATAAAAGACAGATATGAAAAAAATAAATAAATAAAAATAAAATGGCATATTAATGGAGAAGGGCGAGAGAAAAAAGAAATTGAAAATATATTGAGTAATAATTATATATTGACAAGAAACCCCAAAAAATAAACTCGGAAAGAAAGTAAAAGAAAGATTGTTCGTGACTATCTCGTCAGTTTTTTTTTTTGTTTTTTTTTTTGTTTATCTGTTAAACTTGACGTCAATCGAATCAATTGATGTGCGCCAATCTGGAAGGAACGAGACGATGGGTTCGCGCAAGGGCAAAGCAATACAAGGGGGCTTAGAAAATGTTGCGGAGATGAGGAGAAAGAACTCGGTGCAAAGAGAATTGGAATAAAATGAAACGGGACACAGCGAATAGGAACGAAGTGTAAATTAGATTGATGTTAATCACACTATCATTGCCACGATGAGAGGACAGTCGTTTGCTGTTTCGCCTCTAAATAGTAATAATAATAATAATAGTAGTAATACAGTGGAGGTTCATGACCATCACTAAGACGCTAGGTTGAACAGACGTTCTCCGTCTTTCTATTTACAAAGTAAAAATACTAAATGACAGGTCTAAACACCATCACCACTATGACGATGAGAATACAGTAATTCCCCTTTCCTCTTTTTTCTGAATAATAATAATAATAATAATAATAATAATAATAATAATAATAATAATAAATAAATGGCAGGTCTAACACCATCACCTCTACTACGTTGAAAGTACAGTTTTTCTCATTTGTCCGCTTTACTTAATAATAATAATAATAATAATAATAATAATAATAATAATAATTAATAATAATAATAATAATAATAATAATAATAATAATAATGGCAGGTCTAACACAATCACCTCTACTACGTTGAAAGTACAGTTTTTCTCATTTGTCTGCTTTACTTAATAATAATAATAATAATAATAATAATAATAATAATAATAATAAGTCTGATGATAAGTCTGATGAAATAAACATCAAAAGAGGTATATTTCAAGGTGATTCTTTATCTCCCTTACTATTCTGCATATCATTAATAGCACTAACCAGTCAACTTAATAAGACAGAATGTGGTTATAAAATAGGCCAAAAGAAAATAAGCCATCTATTTTACATGGATGACTTAAAGTTATATGCTAAGAATGATAATGAGCTGGAAGGTCTTCTGCAAACTGTAAAATGCTTCAGCGATGATATTGGAATGAAATTTAATTTGAATAAATGTGCTAAAGCTACAGTTTTACGTGGATCAATACAAGAAACATCCTCAATTAGCTTAGACCCTGCTGTAACAATAAAAGAATTGAAACCAAAAGAAGCTTATAAATACCTAGGTGTAAATGAGAGCGAAAACATTCACCATAAAAAAATGAAAAAAATAGTGCGTAAAGAGTACTATAGAAGGCTACGAATGATATTAAAAACTGAATTAAATTCACAGAACAGAGTTATGGCCATTAATAGCCTTGCAATCCCAGTTGTCCAATATAGCTTTAACATCTTAAACTGGACTCTAAACGACATCGGGCGAATGGATGCTAAAACAAGAAAGCTTCTTTCTAAGCATAAGATGCATCATCCAAAGGCTGATATAGACCGCCTATACATACCCCGTAAAGAAGGTGGAAGAGGTCTTATTTAGCTGGAATTGTCATACAAGACAACAACTATTTCTTACTAACATACATAGAAACAACAAAGGATTGGATGATACAATTAGTAAGGTAACATGAAGAAAGAAAGAAAAAATATTCAATAATAAAAGAAGGCAGTAAATACAAACAAGATTTACAGTTAGTAGATTCTGTAGAAAAGCAAAACAGTAGCCAAGAACCAATTATTGCGGCAAAAAACATGAAAATGAAAGCCAAAGATAAAGCTCTTGAACAGATGAAACAGTGCTGGCAAGACAAACCTCTGCATGGCCAATATCCAGAACGTGCCAATAAATCCAATGTTGACAAAGTTAATACTCATCGATGGTTACGTGCATCTGGATTAAAGTCTGAAACTGAAGGCTTTATTCTTGCAGCACAAGACCAAAGTCTTTTCACTAGAAACTTTCAGGCAAATATTATGCATAATAATATGGATCCAAAATGCAGGTTTTGTGATAAACACCAAGAAACAATAGACCACCTAATCTCAGGCTGTTCTGTGCTTGCCCCAAATGAATATAAAAATCGCCACGATAGAGTTGGGCAATATTTACATTGGGCAATGTGCAAACATTATGGAAAAGCTGTAAACAAACACTGGTATGAACATCACCCAGCACCGGTTACAGAAATAGAAGATGTAACCATTCTATGGGATTACACCATCTACACAAACAGAAAAATTGAAGCAAACAGGCCAGACATTATTGTTAAAAACCAGAAGGAGAAAACTTGTCTATTAATTGATATGGCTTGTCCAGCGGATTGTAACATAGCAATCAAGGAATTTGAAAAACTGTCAAAATATAAAGACCTGGAAATTGAAATAGAAAAAATGTGGAAATTGAAAACAAGAGTTGTACCAGTGATAGTCGGTGCACTTGGAATGATAAAAAATGGAACAAAACAACACATTGAAAGAACCCCTGGAAACCCCAGCTTAAGAGATATACAAAAAATTGTCTTATTAAGTACAGCCCACACACTAAGGAAAACTTTATCTATGTAATGCTGGGGATGATAGGGAAGATAGAAAAAACATGAAATGGAGCCATAACAACACGCCACTACCTGCCTTAGGTCTCTCCCGCAGACTTGGTTGGTAGTGAGACCAAAGCAGAAATCGAAATATGATGAAAAATGACATAATAATAATAATAATAATAATAATAATAATAATAATAATAATAATAATAATCAGAAAATGTTCATTGTTCTGACTGTTTACCTTTTATTTGTTATCACACACAACGTCGTTTCGGCAGTTGTACGCTCTGACTTTCTTCAGGTGACTGGAATTTTGAACCAAACCCTTTATTACGATCAGTGTTCTGGTTCCATTAGTTCCATTAGTTATGCCTTTTCTTAATATCTTAGATATACATATCTAACTCAACCCTAAGTTTTTGTTCGCCACTACTGTTGCCAGGTATTGAACTCAAAACTTTTTGGGTAATGTTAATGGATCTAACCCACGCGTTTATCTACTAGGCCATTTGACCTTTAGTTGTGAGTTCAATATCTGGCGAGATTAGTGGCAAACAAAAACGTAGAAAATGGCGATAGTTAAAATACCCGGAAGTGGCATGAGTCATGAAGCGAGAACAATCTAACCCAATGATCGAAATAAAATGTTCGGTTCAAAATTTAAGTCATCTGAAGAAGGTCAGAGCGTATAACACTCGAAACGTCTTGATTATAACGATAAAGATAGGGACAACAGTTCGAAAAATGTAAATAAAGGAAATACCTAATCTAAGAAATATAGACACATTCTGAAGAAGGCCGAAGTGTACAACAGCAGAGAAAAAGAAATATCAACATAAAAATGTACAAAAGTGACGACAAAATGAGATTCAAGAATGCAAATTATCCCCCGTTATTCCTCTTGAAACCCCGCCAACGTTACTAGAGCCTGTCGGCAGTGTTCATGTTCTTTCTCTTTTATGTAGCAGCTGACTGTCGTAAGTCTTGGTAACTGAAGAGAGTCTTGAAGTGAATCGAAGCCTCACTAAATTACTTTTATGGGTAAGGTAATCTATAACTTTGGAACCACTAGTCTCTCTGTTAGACTAATTTTGAAATAAGAAATGAAAAAAAAATGATCTCTGTTTCTTTGCCATATTCTTAACCTAGTGACTATTTAAAGAAAGGAGAGAAGAATGTTAACATATGATTTTGAAATAGTTACCGACAGTAACTTTAGGAAATGGGCGATCGTGGTTCCTCAGAATTGTCCATCCTAAGAATGCATAATGATAAAAGGGGGATTAGAAAACTTAGCATTCTCAAGATATATTGAAGGCAAGATGAAGAGCCGAAAGCCGTGAGTAACCCCTGCTAATGACATAGGTAAACATATTTGGACTTAGTAAATACTAAGCACTTCAGATATCTTGGTGTATGAACCAGTTTTCTTTTATTCTTAATCATTTTACCCCAAGCAAGGCGGGAACGCCACTAGTACGCAGGGGGATATGGGTCACAGTGAGTGGGTGCAGTGAGAATTTAAGAAAGGACAAAAGATAAACGGAATTCAAGAAGATAGAAGATGGCAATTGATGTTTCATTTAAATTTCTGGAGATTGAAGCTATCAGGGAAGCAAGTAAACGGAAGTGAGTTCCAGAGGCAGGAAGTGCACGAAAAGAAACTGTTGAATTAGAAGTGACAGTTACATTTAACTATTCCAATGGTAAAAGGTTGGGACCTAAATGGCAGTATAGTAGCACGATTAAATTCATATGGTCAGGGCACCAGGGAAAAAGTTCGTCAAAGCAGTTGCTATGAAAATATTTGTAGAAAAGACAGAGGGAAGCCTCGTCACGTCGGTGAGACAGGGACTGAATGCAATGTCAGGATCGATTACATTGCAGATCCGTTTTTGGATTTTTTGAAAACGTCGAGATGAATAGCAGGAGCATCCGACCAGATATGACAACAGTTTTCAATGCACGGATGAATGCAAGATAGATTCTAAGGATAAAATCTTTCTGGCCCGTCACAGTGATCTAAACTTCCTAGCAGTAGATGTAGGTATAGATTCGATGTAGTTGTTTTACTTGAAGACGGTTGAGAGGATGAGGCCAAGGAGGCGCAGTGTGTTGCTCTCCGGGAGATTTGCATCAGCCATGCTGATGGCGGGCAGAAAAGTTTATCTTTGGGGGTTAAAGTAGAAAAATTTTGTTTTGAAGTCATTCAGATTGATAAGACATTTCCGGCTCCAGTTAACCACTAACTGCAGGCCCGTTTCAAGAGCCGAGGTACCCCATTCTTTCAGCCTTGTGCCACTTCTAAGCGGCGCTTACAAAATCACGTATCTGCGTTTCCTTATCAGTAAACAGCTAATATTAACATTACATCTATCTATCTATCTATCTATCTATCTATCTATCTATCTATCTATCTCAGTCTGTTCACATCTTTCACATCTATCTATCTATCTATCTATCTATCTATCTATCTATCTATCTATCTATCTATCTCAGCCTGTTCATATCTATCTATCTATCTATCTATCTATCTATCTATCTCAGCCTGTTCTACCTATCTATCTATCTATCTATCTATCTATCTATCTATCTATCTATCTATCTATCTATGTTTGTTCATATCTATCTATCTATCTATCTATCTATCTATCTATCTCAGTCTGTTCACATCTATCTATCTATGTCAGTCTGTTCACATCTATCTATCTATCTATCTATCTATCTATCTATCTATCTATCTATCTCAGTCTGTTCATCTATCTATCTATCTATCTATCTATCTATCTATCTATCTATCTATCTATCTCAGCCTGTTCATATCTATCTATCTATCTATCTATCTATCTATCTAGTCTGTTCTCATCTATCATCTATCTATCTATCTATCTATCTATCTATCTCGGTCTGTTCATTATCTATCTATCTATCTATCTATCTATCTATCTATCTATCTCAGTCTGTTCACATCTATCTATCTATCTATCTATCTATCTATCTCGGTCTGTTCATTATCTATCTATCTATCTATCT
>JBBBDQ010000514.1:2077500-2110000 GCA_037127315.1 Ascarosepion bandense | reverse complement strand
ATGTTAAGTTTGTAGTAATCGGGAAAGCATCCTCTTGGTAGTCAATCAAAGTAGAGGGTTATAGAGTAAAACAGAAGATAATGGTTGACCCCTAGATCTGAAAGGGTAAGATTGTAGCGATCGGGCAAGCATCTTCTCGGGAGTCAATCAATGTAAAGTAAAAGGCACAGTTTTAACTATATGAGGGGAAGATAATCTTTATCCATAAATTTCAACTGGTCAAGATTGTCGTGATCGAGGAAGCATTCCTTTTGGGAGTCAGTTCCACAAAGCAGCTGTTCTTTCAGGAGGTTTGTCGCTTTCGTTGGGAGTGGCTACTTAGCCTTCCGCAAAGGGTGGCGTCTTTAAATTCTAAAGTGCCTCCGGCAAGACATATTTTATCGTAATAACAACTAGATATCTGATGTAAATAAATACTTTCATGGTAATTAATTGTTCTGATGAACTTTCACTATGATACATTGATTTTATGAATTTAAGCTCAGTACTAGATTGGCTGTAAGGTCCCATTATTTTACAGTTGAAATGACTACATGTAACCGTAAATTTTATGCTAATAGTTTCTTCTCTCGCACTTCTCTCTTTTTGGAGATGTCTTCGGTTTCATGCTTTTCAAAAAGTTTTCAAAAAGTTAAATACAGTGTCAATCGTTATCTTCTGTCTACTTAATTCTAGTTAATTAGTTCTTTTCTCCTTGATAAAATTTTTTCTCACATTCTCTAGCACTCAGCAACCACTTGCGTCTTAGTGGACTTATTGCCTTGCTTGGGGTGAAATGATTAGAAAGAAAATAAGATTATGTAAATGCATTAAGTAGAATCAATAACAACTTTTAACGATTTTTTTTCTGATCGATTTCTATATTTCGTTCAAAACTAAAGATTTCAATATTCTTTTTAAGGATACTAATTTTAGAGAAATGTGATAAAAACATCGATCCTCACAGGGGAATTTATTTTTCATATCTTTCGAATCTGACACAAAATGATTTTAGGTCCGTATTTTCGTTTATTTTTGTGTTCCTGGTCGCTATTTTTATGACGAAATTAATTTAGATACAGCGATAGCAAGATCATTATTTCAAAATCGATTAACAGTGCCACCAACTGCCGAAGAAGAAACCGGAAATATTTGGAAAAAGTCAATAACCAGAGCAAAAGAACAAAGCTAGAATGTTAGATGGTTTTGCGTCTGAGAATTTTAAGACTTCTTCTTCTTCTTCTTCTTCTTCTTCTTCTTCTTCTTCTTCTTCTTCTTCTCTTTCTGCTTCTTCTTCTCTCTTTCGTCTCTCTTTCTTCTCGACTTCTTCGTCGTCTTCTTTTTTTCTCCATCTTCTACACATTTCTGCTTCTACATTTTCTTTCTTTGTAATTCTTCTTCATCTTATTCTTATCTCTCTGTGCTTATTCATCATCATCATCTTCTTTTTCTTCTCTCTTTCTGTTTCTACTTTTCCTTCTTAACTTTTTCTTATTCTTCTACTTCTCTCTTTCTGCTTCCTATTCTTATTCTCTTTTTTTGCTTCTACTTCTTTATCTACATCATCATCTTCTTCTTCTTCTTCTTCTTCTTCTTCTTCTTCTTCTTTTTCCCTGTTGTCTTTATGCTTCTTCTTCTCTCTTTCTGGTTCCTATTCTTATTCTCTTTTTTTGCTTCTACTTCTTTATCTACATCATCATCATCTTCTTCTTCTTCTTCTTCTTCTTCTTCTTTCCCTGTTCTCTTTATGCTTCTTCTTCTCTCTTTCTGGTTCCTATTCTTATTCTCTTTTTTTGCTTCTACTTCTTTATCTACATCATCTTCTTCTTCTTCTTCTTCTTCTTCTTCTTCTTCTTCTTCTTCTTCTTCTTTTTTCCCTGTTCTCTTTATGCTTCTTCTTCTTTCTTTCTGGTTCCTATTCTTATTCTCTTTTTTTGCTTCTACTTCTTTATCTACATCATCTTCTTCTTCTTCTTCTTCTTTTTTCCCTGTTCTCTTTATGCTTCTTCTTCTCTCTTTCTGGTTCGTCGGCTTCTCCATTTCTGCTCTTTCTATGTCTTCTTCTTTCTTTCTTTCTTTCTTTCTTTCTTTCTTTCTGTTTATACTCTACTCTTTTTTATCTTTTCTTTTGCTGCTTTTTCTACTTCTTTTTCTTATTCTCTCTTTTTGCTTCCTCTTCATTATTTTTATCTTCCGCTTTTGTGTCTTCTTCTTCTTCTCTCTTTCTTCTCTTTTTTCTCGCTTTCATCTTTCTTTCTCCTTCTTCTCCCTCTTTTTTCTATTTCTACGTCTTCGTCTTCTTCTCCATATTCTTCTACATCATCTGCTCTACCTCTCTTTCTGCTTCTTTTATATTTTCTTACTTTCTGCTTCTTCTTTTTTTCTTTTTCTTCTTCTTCATCTCCCTTTCTTCTTCTCTCTTTATGCTTTTGTTCTTCTCTTATCTTTCTTCAATACTTCTTCGTCTTTGTCTTCTTCTCCATCTTCTACACTTTTCTTTTTGCTTTTTGATATTTATCTGTTTTTCTTCTTCTTTCTTTATGCGTCTTCATCCTTATCTTCTCTCTTTCATCATCTTCTTCGTCTTCTTTTTCTTCTTCTCTCTTTCTGTTTCCGTTTTTCAGGTCTACTCTTTCTGCTTCTACTTTTTCTTCTTCTTTACTTTTTCCTCTCCTTCTTCTCTCTTTTTGCTTCTTCTTCATCTCTTTTCCTGCTGCTTCTTCTCTCTTTTTGCTTCTTCTTATGTCATTCTTTTTATTTTTCTCCTCCTGTTCTCTTTCTGCTAATATGTGTCTTCTTTCCCTCTCCACACTATTATTGTTCTCTTTTTCTTTTACTTTTTTATTATCTTTTTCTTGTTTCTTTTCTTTTGTTCTCCTTCTGCTATTATCTATTTTTCTCCCCTTTCTTTTCTCTTCTTCTTCTTCTTCTTCTGTTCTTTTTCTGCTAATATTTCTTTTTCTTTCCTTCTTCACTATATTATTGTTTTTTTCTTTTTCTTTCCTCTTCTTTTCTTTCTCGGTTTTTGTCTTTTTGTTCTTCTTTATTTCCTTCTTCTTCTGTTCTCTTTCTGCTTATATTTTACTTTTTCGTTCCTACTCTACTTTATAATCGTTCTTTTTCTTCTTTTCTTCTCTTTCTGTTATTATTTTGCCATCCTCCCCTCTCTCCTTCTTATGTTTTATTTCTGCTAACATTTCTTTTTCCTTCCATTTTATTATTCTCCTTTCTTTTTTCATTCGTCTTCTTTTACATCATCTTCATAATCATCATCATCATCATCGTCGTCGTCTTCTTCTTCTTCGTTTGTTCTCTTTCTGCTAATCTAAACTTATCTATAAATGGAAGTTTGTCTGTGTGTGTATGTGTGTGTCTGTGTGTGTGTGTGTGTGTGTGTGTGTGTCCGTTACCTATAGACTCCGAAACGGCTGAACGGATTTTCTTGAAAATTTACACAGTTGTACTATAAGCGTCTGCGAGTGTTCTTAGCTAAGTTTTGTGTCGAGGTACCCCCGTAAATATCGAAAATCGATAATCGAAAAATCAGGTTATAGAAGGAGTGGTCCGATTTTAATCAAATTTGATACACTCATAAACAAAGACATAAGAAACGATATTCAGAAGTTTCAAGGTTGCAGTTCTTACAATAGTGCAGAAAATCGATAATATATATATATATATATAAGGCAAGATCTTTTTGTGTGTGTCTGTTTATCTGCCTGTCTGTATTTTTTCAGCCCTTTTATTTAAGTTTTTGCATCGGGTTTGGCTCTAAGTAGGTATAATTGTAGTTCTTAGTCTCAGCCATGATACCATTTACTCAGAGGACTTATTTAGCTTTCAAAATTCAGTTTATGACGAAAAAACCTTATTTGATATCGATACTAGGAAATCAAAATTTGACTTACATCCATTCATTTTTCTTTCAGTCTACGGTTTCGCTTTAAATGGAAACAACTATTGCATTTTAGTCTTTCGTGCCAACATCCAAAGAGTCTGAGCTCCAGGACCATGGATTAGTTTTAAAGCTTTCATTACACCCGAGCAACGCCGGGCTATACTGCTAGTATTTACTATTTCCTTCTTTATCCGCTCTAGCATTGTTCTTGTTTTTGTTGTTGTTGTTCTTCTTCTTCTTTTCTTCTTCTTCTTCTTCTTTTCTTCTTCTGCTATTATTAATTTTCCCTTTCTTTTCCATTGTATTATTGTGCTTTCTTTTTCTTCTATTTCTTTATCCTTCTCTGCTATTATCTTTTTTGTTCCCTGTCTACTCTATCAAAGCTGTTCTTGTGGTTGTTATTGTTGTTGTTGTTGTTGTTGTTGTTGTTGTTCTTCTTCTTCTTCTTCTTCTTCTTCTTTTTCTTCTTTTTCTTCTTCTTCTTCTTCTTTTTTGACATAAATTTATGAGACCAAAGTGAACGTTTTGTAAAGGGAACAACCCTTGAACCATGTGACCTTTTAATGATATGTCACTTATGACATCTCATAATAAAAATGATTTCTACACACAAAAACAATATTTTAAATTATTTTTAAAATCTTGGTGCGTGAAAATTTCATTAAGTTTTGTAATTTTTGCTGAGCAAATACAGAATTCACTCAATAACTTAATAACTCATACACACAGTGATTAGACGAAATTTTAACAAATCTTTGAAACTATGTTAATTGTTATAGTTAAAAAATAAAATTAAAAAAAATTCTTTTAAAAATGCATTATTCATAATTTTTTTTCAGACTATGATATCCTTAAGTTAAATTATTTATACAAGCAATTAAATGCTTATGTAAATAAAAATGGCATAGTTTTATTGCATTTTTTATTTTACTATTCGGTACAGATTTCGGTGGAAAAATAAGTGATTTACATTACCCAAGAAGTCCTGCATTAACTAATAAAACAAAGGTAGGGAAAATATGTAAAAAAAATTTAGCAAGATTTCATAAAATAAATATCAAAAAATAATTTCATTCATTTGTGAAAGTCCTAAAAGTTTCATTAAAATCCGACAGTTATGTGATTTTTTTTCATGATTTTCCAAATTAATGCGTTTTTCACCGGCAAAAGTCTCAGTTTCATAATATTATATTACACTATGAAAATCTGGTCACTCGCTGACGAAAAAAATAAATTTTAACCAAAATTTCAAAAATGTTAAAAAGACAGATACTAAAGAAAACCGTAACGTACAACGGTCGAAACGTCATGTTAACAATGTAAATAATTACAAAAAAAAAAAAAATCCTCATCTCAGAAATATAGACAGATCCTTAAGAAGGCCGGTGTGTACAACGTTGTTAATATGGCAATAAAGATGAAAACAACAGTCAATGTAAATAGTGTAAATAATTGAAAGACCTCATCTCAGAAATATAGACAGATCGTTAAGAAGGCCGGTGCGTAAAACGGCCGAAATATCGTGGATATGGCAGCAAAGATTATAACAAAAGTCTGAACAATGTAAATAACTACAATACTTCATCTCGGAAATATAGACAAATATACATTCTCTCATCTTTTAATTGATGTTTAGTCTTTTCTTCTCACCTACTTTTACTATCTTTTCTATGAGTTAGACCTTCATCTGCATATTCTATGTTTTTAAGATTGTGTTTCTCAGTAATAAATCCTGATAGGACTTCTATTTCTCTTAAGATAGCCTCATCTTATAAACATGTGGTCGGTTTACAATTGATTAAAAAGTTAAACAGATATCCAGTTTATATAGTGAGCGGTATAAATAATCAGACAATAAGAGGTACTTCTGGGAGGTATATATGCAAGATATTTTTGCAGCACTCTCTCCTACACTGAAAAAGAGACACATAGTTCGGGTATACATTAGAATCAAAGACGTAGCTGTTTTATGCTAGATATTTAGATATACACTACCGGCCATAAATATAAGGCCACCCCAGTTTTAAAAAAATGATGTATTTCATACTATTGCTAGTATTTATTGTCAAGTTGATAATTCTAAATTAAAATAAAATTGTTCTTTTGTTATTATTACTTAGCAAAATTTGGCAAGGCAGCCAGGAAGCCTTTGCTTAGGCCAGCCAATAAAAAAACGAGATTAGCATGGGGGGAGAGAGCACAGAAAATGACACCAGAGTAGTTCATTTGGTGCACATGTTATTGTGCAGTATTAACAAAAGAACCATTCTATTTTCATTTAGAATTATTCACTTGGCAATAAATTCTAGAAATAGTATAAAATACATAATTTTTTAAAAAACCGTGGTGGCCTAATAATTCTGGTCGGTAGTGTATACCTATGTTAGATTCAAAAAAGGTAGACATCAGTTTGCTTTACGTTATATTTAAAAAAATGTAGATATCGATCCGGTATACACCATAAGAAAAAAACTCGATATTGGTTCGCTTACACTATCGTAAAAAAATATATATATCGATCCGCTTTACACTAGAATCAAAAAGCTAAATATTGGTTCGTTTACACTATCGTAAAAAAAGAAAGATATCGATCCGGTTGACACTAGAAAAAGCTAAAATATTGGTTCACTTAACACTTGAGTCAAAAAGTTTGATATAGGTGTGATTTACACTAGACGCAAAAAGTAGATATTACTTAGGTTTACACTAGATTCAGAACAGTAGATATAGCTCCGATTTACAGAGGAATAAAAAATAGTCATATATCCAGTTTATACTATTGTCAGAAAAGTAGACAGAGGTTCAGTTTACACTATAGTCAAAAAGACAGACATAGATACAGTTTACACGAGAGTCAAAAAGATAGTTCGGTTTAAATGATAGTCAAAACGCTAGCCATAGGTTCGGTTTACACTTGAATTAAAAAGATAGACATTGGTCCGATTTACACTAGATTTTTACTGAACTCCACGTTAAATGCATCATAGTGTAATTGCCTTTCTTTTCTTTCTTCTTGGCAATAAAAAAATGATTGATTATTTATCTGTGGTAACGTAGGAATAAGCAGAATTAAATGATATTCTCGCTTTGAAAACATTACTTAATTGTTATTGCAAGTATTCTACAAAAAAAAATCAGAATTTAAAATTGAATCAAATTGATAAAATGTCGGACATCTCTGCCAGCAGATAATGACAGTACCTTTTCTATTTGAATTTGTATTTGAATTTCTCTAAAGAAGACGTTAAATGCAAGATAGTATAATCATCTTTCTTTTTTATTACAGGTTGAGTATTCTTTATCCAAAATTTTTCTTCTTCTATGTACCTTATCATTTCAGGATGTAGGCGATTGTGGCCTTCAACGTCTTCCTATCCCTGGTGGCTCTTAGCATGCTTTCTCCTGTTACATCACGCAACAACCGTTCTGCCATCCATCAGCTCAGGCCAGTCAAGTATTACGAGCTGTTTTCCCCTGTCTCTCGTTCCTTTTATCTGGCCTGTTAGTATCAGGTTATCCAAACCCTCCTTCCTCATTGCATGTCCCAGGAACGTTATCTGTCTCTTCCTGATGCTTAGTATTAATTTCCTTTTCGTTTCCAAAACCTCGTCATTGCTCACATGTTCGATCCATGGTATCCTCAGCATTCTTCTGTAGCACCACATTTCAATTGCTTCAAGTCTTTCCTTCATCTTCGATGATATTGTCCAGCATTCACTGCCATATTGAAGAACTGACAACACATAGCAATCCAGTCGTCTCTTCTTTGTTTCTAGTGAAATTTCCCTGTCTCTCAATACTCTACTCAGCTTCTGGAATGTATCTTTGCCATGACAAATCATCTTCGGATCTCTGTGTCGCACTTTTCGTCTTCTGCTAGAACACTTCCCAAGTATTTAAATTTTTGTACCTGCTTGATTTTAGTATCCCTCACCTGCATTTACTATTTTGGGCTGCTCTTTTAATCTGAAAATTTCCCAAACGTGAAAGTTTTTCAGATGCTGGCATGAATTCGCTAGCACAAGTAGAAAATTTCAGAAAGCACTTTGAAGGTTCCTACGTGATGTGCAGCTGTTGTAAGTGACCTCATCTGCTCTAGGTTGGGTCTTCCACCCCAGTTACCTCCTCCACGTTGGCGATAAGTTTTTTCCTATCGATTAACACAGCAACACCTTCATTCAGGGATTACTTACCATTCTTTCGTGCTCAGTAAAAGTATTATTCAAAATATCAAAAAATCATACATTTATATATTTTTGTAACTAGTAATTATGTTTTTTGTACACGTACAGAAAGTAGAAGACATTATTTATGCTTGAAATATTAATTTTACCACTTAAAAATCTTTATGGTTACAATTGTTTTACAACTCAAAAATGAACTAAAAATTCCCCACCGACACAAGAAAAACATTTTTATCTAAATTTGGAACAACGGATTAAAAGTATAATTTGATAATAATAATAATAATAAAAATTAGCCTTCCCTCTTGATAATATCGTATCATTGAGAATTTTTTATTAACCTTGGGGTATTTTCTATTTTTTCGCGAATCTGCGGAGTTACATACATAAATATACTAGCAGTATAGCCCGGCGTTGCTCGGGTGTA
Organism: Ascarosepion bandense; assembly: GCA_037127315.1. Lineage (NCBI taxonomy): Eukaryota > Metazoa > Mollusca > Cephalopoda > Sepiida > Sepiidae > Ascarosepion > Ascarosepion bandense. The sequence continues at coordinate 2,101,512 of JBBBDQ010000514.1, read as the reverse complement.
ATGAAAGCTTTAAAACTAATCCATGATCCTGGGGCTCAGACTCTTTGGACGTTGACACGAAAGACTAAAAAGCAATAGTTGTTTCCAGTTAAAGCGAAACCGTAGACTGAAAGAAAAATGAATGGATGTAAGTTAAATTTTAATTTTCTGGTATTGATATCAAATTTTCTGCACTATTGAAACTGCAACCTTGAAACTTCTGAATATCGTTTCTTATGTCTTTGTCTATGAGTGTATCAAATTTAATTAAAATCGGACCACTCCTTCTATAACCCGATTGTTTCGATTATCGATTTTCGATATTTATCGGGAGTACCTCGACATAAAACCTAGCTAAGAACACTCGCAGACGCTTATAGTACAACTGTAAATTTTCAAGAAAATCGGTTCAGCCGTTTCGGAGTCTATAGGTAACGGACACACACACACAGAGACAAAGTTCCATTTATAAATAAGTTTAGATAGTTAGTTTATTACTACCTCTTTCAATTTGAAACTGGTGTCGACCTCTACACGTGTACATTGGTACAGGTATGCGCCTCTCTTAATAATTTAGCGACGAAGAGATGGGTATGAGGTTATTTTAAGGTCGAAAACGCAACGCAACATCTGAACTTTGGCCGTATCTATATCTAAAATTATACAGATTGAGTATCAGTCAGTCAGTTAAGTGCCATACGTGATACACGCTTGGGCGATCATGTCTCTGGAAAGAGACATGACTGACTGGGCAGAAGATTATCCCGCAGTAGGTTGCCATTGCTTTCTGCTGTAGACTGGTTGCCGATCAAGACTATAGAACCCAATCTGTCCTGTTATTTAACCCATAACTGGAAGGAAGAGACGGATTAATACCTTTCGCAAGGGTATTTGTGCATCTGGGGTCAAAAGACTATGAAAGTATAAAAATTCACTTTTATAAAAATATATACATAAAAATAGACGTTTATAGAAAAATATACATTTTTGAAGGAAAAATATTACTAACAATACATTTTTGAAGGAAAAAATTATTCTCAGTAAAACAGTTTTTATTACAAACCTAGAAGACATTTCAGTTTTCTAAAATAAAAAAGAATAAAAACAAAAGATTTTCATTAAAATCTGACTCAATCAACCTTCTCACTATAACCGAACATAACATGTACAGGTGTAGAGGCTCATCCCTTGTTCTCTGTTCAGGATGTAGTTTCCGGCTTTCTCTTTTCCAATCTTTGCACTTTTCTTTTTCATTTTTTTTTTCTCAGTTGGAGCAGATAGACTAAACTATCGCCCGGTGCACACTGCACCCACGTCTATTGTACAGGTGTAGAGGCTCATCCCTTGTTCCCTGTTCAGGATGTGGTTTCCGGCTTTCTCTTTTCCAATCTTTGCACTTTTCTTTTTCATTTTTTTTTCTCAATTGGAGTAGATAGACTAAAAGATCGCCCGGTGCACACTCAACCCACGTCTATTGTACAGGTGTAGAGGCTCATCCCTTGTTCCCTGTTCAGGATGTGGTTTCCGGCTTTCTTTTTCCAATCTTTTCACTCTTACGTAGCCCCCTGCACATCAGTGGTGTTACCGCCTTGCTTGGGGTGATATGATTAAAAAAAAAAGTATATGATTGCAAAGAAATTCAAACACGGCTCTCCGATTTCTCGTTCCGAGTCGCTATCCACTGGACCACAACGCACATCCCAGATTGAGTATACTTTTTCCGAAATTCTAAAATCCGAAGCATCCTATATCAGAAAGATTTTTTTATTATGACTTGCCACAAATGGAAAATTTCAGAAAGCACTGTGAAGATTCCTAGGTGATGAGCTGCTGTTGTAAGTGACCTCATCTGCCATAGTGTGTGGGTGGGGATCCCCAGCCCAGCTACTCGTCTACGTTGGCGCCAGTTTTTTTACTAATGATCGTCGCAGCAACACCTTTGTTCTTGGATTACGTACCAGGTGTTTCGTGCTCAGTAAAGATATTATTCAAAATGTAAAATAGTCCTGCACATACATATTTTTGTAAATAGTGATTATGTTTTTTTAGTACACTTACAAAAGTACAAAAGATTATTTTTAACATGAAATCTTAATTTCCCTACTTAATTAAAATACTTCAAAATCCGTGTTACCATTACAGAGCTAGAGCCATTACATGTGTCTTATGTAGAAAAAAGGTATTAAGTTTTTGTTATGGCGAAATCTTCGTCGCCAATTTATTGTGGCTTTGTGGTGGCGAAACTTCGCCGCAAAATTGTAGTGACCGGTTTGGCCGAAAGTAAGACACGTATCAGAAAGTAGCTTCAAAACAGTGTATTAATATAACAAGAACATATATACATAGTAAGTGTTAGTAATTAAATAATATAGAAATACGAACGGTACAGTTGCACTGCTTATTACCTGACTAGTAGCTGGCTTTAACTACGTACCAGGTGTCCCTTAAGTGCTTCCCTAACTACATGCTCCGGAAGTCACATAGGTAATCTATATATATAAAAGGCAATCTGTGAGTCTGTGTGTGATTGTTCCCTATGCACGCCCACATATTTTAAGCTACGCCATTCAAACATTCTGGGGACACATTATCTACAGGAACGCCAAATCGACACATACTTTTTGGGCTTTAAGTTCAGCAATTTTCCCTTTAGCACTTTTTGGTCAATGGGGCCGATTGTTTACATTTGCTCAGTAAAATATCTAAGATCTAAGATGGTTGCTGAATTACGTCACAGAAAAATCACACGTGTCAAACGCGAATAAAATATTTTTTTATTAAAAAAAAATGAGCCTTTATATTTAATTTTTATTCCGACGTTTTAAAAGTTTATTTGGTCAACAAGAAAATGTGAATATTTTTCTACGTAATTTTGAAACAAAAGAAATATTTTTAAAAAAGTGTTTTTCAAACAAAAACAAAACAAAATATGTAAAACAAAAGGTGCCAATGGTTAATATAATTATCTAACTCATTTTTTTTTTCAGATTTAATATTTCAGAAAATAAAATTTAATATTTCAGAAAATAAAATTAAAAAAATTTTTTTTCCCTAAATATTTCATGCAGGAAATCAACTGTCTGTTATTTGTGTAGCATTAATGTCACTTTTTCCTCTAAAATTAAATGTCTACATTTTTCAATATTCTTCTGAACTTAGAGCGTAATAGTTTTTATATTTTTAATTTCAGTAAAACAAAATAAATAATTTTTATTTTTATGTTAAATTCATTTAGACATCAAAAATGTAAATATTTTCCCCTGTAATTTTGAAACAAAAAACGAACGCAATGTTATTTACAATGTCACACAAAACATCAAATCACCTTTACGCAAAACAATTTTTAAACAACAATTTTTTAATTAATTATTTTAATTTTATATAACTGAGTTTTAAAGCAATTTATCCATTTAATATTATAAACATTATTGCATCACGAGATTTGATGTATGTGTGAGTATTGTAAACATTGCACAGGTAACGCCGGGCTATGATGCTAGTTATTTATAAAAAAAAAAAAAAAGAAAAGTCTATTTCTCGTAAAAGAGCACTCTAACAATTTTATATAAAAATACATTCAGGATATATATAATTTATATGAAAATAGTTTCAGGGTATATGTATAAGCAGTGATAGGAAATGTAATCACGGTTAAATGAGTTTATGCATGGGTTCCATTCCCAAGCTGTCCCATTTTATAAAATGTTATGTTCAAATTTAATAGCCCGTATTAAAAAATATGAAAACATCTGAAAACCGAAGCGCTTCCTGTTCCAAGAAAATTGTGTAAAGGACTCTCAACCTGTATTGGTAATTCAGGTACTGTACTTACTGTATAACTACAGTTGCAGTTGGCTATATATATATATATATATATATATATATATATATATATATATATATATTCATCCACAGACAGATCTGTTTCGCTGTATCATAGCTCATCAGTACACGTTAGTCTCCGGTTGCTTTTTAACCCAGGATTTTAACCCAGGTGTCAGTCGGTGATTCTACCTCTGAACTATGGGCGTTCGGTAGAAGGAGGCAGACTTTTTAGCGTGTATATTATCATTATACACGCCAAACAGCTGAGAGTGTTCTAATTCATTGCTGAAAGCGTAAATAGTCAATATATATATATATATATATATATATATATATATATATATGCTTAAATATTACAAAAAATTGAAAAATCGATTTTTGCAAAATGAAAGACAACTTTCAGTTCATATACAAATTAGGAAATTAATGAAATGGCTATTAACAGAAAAGGATGTTACTGGGCAATCAACTGGCAGTACAGTCCAAAAACTTGGACCCTACCTGGGGTTCAAAAGGTTACCCAGCTTTATTTTACCAGAGATTCTATGGAAATGCTACCCACAGATCTTCAATCAGTGGTCATTGTCCCTGAGAAAGAAAAACATTAAGGAGATGATTCTGTTTCTTATGCAGTGCAATGTGATTCTGCAGAAGAATTTCGAAATATTATTAATGTCACCCATGACTATGCTATTGAAATTAGAGATGAACAAACCAACAAAGAAATTTCAGAACTTGTTCAAGATTCTGACCCTGTACTTGTACCATGGTCTGCAGAATCATTGACTTCAAACAGTTTGACAGAACCAGGAACCCTGCTTCCAAAAGATTCTCAAGTGTCCCACGTCCCTATAACTCTGCAGATGAGAGCTGGAATTGACACCGAGATGCTGGACACTAGTCCTGATATTTGGCTGCAGCAATGTTCAGTCCCCTCAGTATGGCAGCAAAATGTTGAAGATCCGACGCTTTGCTATTCGGACACTCAACCCATAATGTTGACCACTCTCCCTTATTCAACACACCTAACCAATGTATGGAAGATTGGAAACAAGGAATAAGTTATGTTATGATAGCCATTTCATTAATTTCCTAATTTGTATATATATATATATATATATATATATATATAGAGAGAGAGAGAGAGAGAGAGAGAGGAAGCGACCGGAGTCTAAGCCGTACTGATGAGCTGTAATACAGCGAAACAGATCGGTCTGTGGATGACTATAGTATTTACGCTCTCCCACCCTGATTGAGCACTCTGGAAGAGTGGTAGACTTTGTAAACAGTAGCTACTCCGGCATTTACGCACCGCTCATAATGAATTGGAGCACTCTAGCTATTGGGCGTGTTTATACGCGCCAAAAAGCCTGACTTCTTCTACTGGACGCTCAATCCTGGGTTAGGAAGCGAATGGAGTCTAAGCCGTACTGATGAGCTGTAATACAGTGAAACAGATCTGTCTGCGGATGACTATAGTATATATAGTCAATATATATATATATATATATATATATATATATATATATATATATAGCTAAATATGACAGATAATGATATGTTCTGTACTTACTGTATAACTACATTTGCAGCTTGCTATATTATATATATATATATATATATATATATATATATCCCCACCTCATATACATTTCCTTATTTTTTTTCCTTTTGTTAAACCCAAAGGACTGTCGTCCATGAAGGCTGTAAAGACCATATCTTATCTTCTGCTGTTAAATCTGTCCATAAAATTTTCAACACGTCCATTAATCACCTCTCTCCTCTACCTCTTCCCTCTTTTCCTTCAAAATGTAACTGACAACTTACAACCCTTATTTACCATTTCCCACTCCCACCTACCTCACACACAATTCACCAATATAAGATAAAGAATTTCTATTTTCTTTTCACACTACCCGATGAGACATTGTCCTTTCAATATCGAAACAAAATGTACACTTTGGAGTAGATGATAAATTGTACATATTCTAAACTATAATTTATATATATATATATATATATATATATATATATATATATATATTGTTAAATATAACAGATAATGAATGTATATTGTTTAATCATGAACCGTTTTAGACATCTTATTTTAGCTTTAAATTCTGGTGAAAATAAAGAGAAAAATTGTCGAACATTTGGATATTTTTTTAATACGTTGGTCCTAAGCAGTCGGCTGACATGAACCATCTTCAGAGTGGTTGTAGGGAGATTAACATTTTTTGGATGGTTTGTTTATGGGATTCATTTTCCTTTTGTGTTGTATTATATAATAAAGCCAATATTTCCCTGAATTTTTCAGTTGTGATAGAAGATTTAAGTTACAATTATAGTTATCTGCTGCGTCAATACACTATATATATATATATATATATATATATATATATATATATATATATATAGACATGAATAAAAACGATTTAGCCGAGACGTTTTGTCCTCTAATGAACTACATGAAGGCAATGTTTCGATAAAAGATCTCATAGGACTTAAACGAAACAAATAGTTTATCCTTTTGACTTCATTTTATTAATTTTCTCTGTTCTACAGATGCACTTTTTCTGAGAATATTTTCATGTATATATATATATATAGAGAGAGAGAGAGAGAGAGAGAGAGGGAGAGAGTGAATGAGATGGATAAATAGATAGAAAGAGAGAGGGGGAGATCAACTGGTATATCAATGGAGTGTAAGCGGAAAAATCTGAAAATTGAAGCACTTCATGCTCCAAGAATTTCGGATAAAGAATTCTGAAACTGTATGTATGCTTTTTCCCCCACTAAGACAAAACAGCGTCTCTTATACATAATTTTCTCCGCTGTCAAAATGGAACGGTCTATTATTTATCTGATGTAATGGCATGGAGAAATATCATGGGTGATGTAAAATATTTAATCTTCGAAATGTCGTTCAATCTCCTCTATGTGTGATTCGTCCGTGCTATATTGCATGATAGAGGCTTTGAAGCAACTTATCTCTTCTTCGCGTTACAACTAATTCTAATTTCTGTTTTTTTTTTTTTTTTTTCGTTTGTTCTTTTAAAGGCAGGGTCTTATTTCTCTTTGAGATTTATGGCGAATGACGCCAACTGCTTTCCACAGACTCCCAGATCAAAGAGCAGTTCTCTTTGACTTTCCACTACGGCCGATTTTGTCGGAACGCAATCATTGTCTGCTAGAGGGGGTTGGGGGTTAAGATATGGGTGCGTTAGCTTGCACATTGGCCGGGAATTTATTTGTTTATACCGAGGACCAATTTAAGAATTTAAGGTAAGATCAGAAAGAGTCATAGATAGATAGATAAATAGAAAGAGAGAGAGAGAGAGAGAGAGAGAGAGAGAGAGAGAGAGAGAGAAAGTAGTGAAGGGAGAAAGAACAAGCAGAGAGAAAAAGCGAGAGCGAGACAGACAAAGGCATAGAGATAGATGGGATGAACTATAAAGAAATTGTCTGAATTTTAGAGAATATGCAGCAATGCGACAAAGAAATCGGCGCATGCGCACATACACAGAAACTCAACGTTGTTCTCTCCTTGCATTATTTTATATTTGGGCAGCAATCTCTCTTTTATGTATGTTTCATTAAAAATGAAAAACAAGGTATTATGGTTAAGTTTTTTTATGTAATTTTTTATGTGATGAGTTTTATTTTTCAGAAGATATAAAAATTACCCAAATGTTTTGTGTATCGGAGCGCTTTCAGTTATATTTTTAGCCATTATTTTACGTGTAACAGAATGTACATAGTGTTATGTAGGATTGTAGAGAGTGTGTATGTTTTATAGTTCGAATACGGTAAGCACATTGTTAGGCTGTTCGTAGTTGATATTTTTGAGTATTGCGTCTTTTTTATTATTAATAATAAAGCTTCCATTATTTTTAGCCATTTTTGCATGTAGATGAAGCTATGATAGCATCATCTACATGCAACCAAACATAGTTTACTGGAAGATTTCAAAGCTAAAATAACTAATGTGATTTCAGGCATTTTCGTAAATTAGTTGGCAAATGTTTTCCGTGAACGGCAAAATCGTATTACCCTTTGTATTGCTAATGATGGAGGACATTTTTTTTTGTTTTTTTTTTAATCATATCACCCCGAGCAAGGCGGTAACGCCACTGATGTGCAGGGGGCTACATAGGAGTGAAAAGATTGGAAAAGAGAAAGCCGGAAACCACATCCTAAACAGAGAACAAGGGATGAGCCTTTTCACCTGTTCAATAGACGAGGGTGGAGTGTGAACCGGGCGATAGTTTAGTCTATCTACTCCAATTGAAAAAAAAGAAGAGTGAGAAGATTGGAAAAGAGAAAAAACCGGAAACCGCATCCTAAGCAGGAAACAAGGGTTGAGCCTCTTCACTTGTTCAAAAGACGTGGGTGGAGTGTGAACCGGGCAATAGTTTAATCTATCTACTCCAATTAATAAAAAAGAAGAAAAAACCGGAAACCACATCCTAAGCAGGGAACAAAGGATGAGCCTCTTCACCTGTTCAATAGACGTGGGTGGAGTGTGAACCAAGCGATAGTTATTCTATCTACTCCAATTGGAAAAGAAAAAAAAAAGAGTAAGAAGACTGGACAAGAGAAAACCGGAAACCACATCCTAAGCAGGGAACAAGGGATGAGCCTCTTCACCTGCTCAATAGACGTGGGTGGAGTATGAACCGGGCGATAGTTTAGTCCATCTACTCCAATCGAAAAAAAAAAAAGAAGAAAAGTGAAAAGATTGAAAAAGAGAAAACCAGAAACCACATCCTAAGCAGGGAACAAGGGATGAGACTCTTCACCTGCTCAATAGACGTGGGTGGAGTATGAACCGGGCGATAGTTTAGTCTATCTACTCCAATTGAAAAAAAAGTGAGAAGATTGGAAAAGAGAAAACCGGAAACCGCATTCTAAACAGGAAACAATGAATGAGCCTTTTCACCTGTTCAATAGACGTGGGCGGAGTGTGAACCGGGCGATAGTTTAGTCTATCTACTCCAATTAATCAATGTGGAAACTTAAATACAATTTCAATAAAAGCTTTAAAACATATAGGTTTACTTCTTTCTGATCCTTTTTACAAATTGTTTCTGTCGCAAATACAAATAAAGTTATAATTTTTTTAAAGCGCACACGAACTTAATGGAGAGCCTGTATATGTTGTGGATCTTCGTCGCCAATGTGTTGTAAAGTTGTTGGGGCGAAACTTCACCGCAAAGTTGTAGTGACCAGTTTGGTCTGAAGTAAGATACGAAACACAAAAGGTAGTTTCAAAACAGCGTATTAGTATAACAAGAAATATGTACAACGTAAGTAATATAGAAATGGTACAGTTACGCTGTCTATTCCCTGACTAGTAGCTGGCTTTAAATGCGTGCTAGCTATCCTTAACCGCCGTAAACTGCCGTCTGGAAGTAATTATATATAGTAAGGGGAAGAGTACATTCCTCGTAGGAGGGCACCATAATATATATGTTGTAATATGCACCTTATAATTGTGTAGTACATTAAACTCTGTGTCTTGCAACCGATGTAGTATGTACATTTATTAATACATACATACGTATATATATATATATATATATATATATATATTATAGAAATTATGATATACCCAAATAAAAACGAACTGTTAAATGAAAGAACAGAAATTATGACTTAATGCATCCACACTTAGAAATATCTCTCAGGTTCATACAACCATGGGTGAAAACGCCATAATCCGTTTTAATTTAAACAATACGCGTTCATAAATTCCCTGCCACGTGTACGTTCAAATAAAACACCGTTACAAGAGCGTTCTTAAAAAGAAAATCGGTAAAAGGTAAAATCAGTTATTAAAAATCGCCTGAAGACACCATTCATGGTAGAAACCAAGGTAGCGAAATAACTCGTTTAAAAATGGAATATATATATATATATATATATATATATATATATATATGTATCAAAATTAGTCAAAATACAAGGTTTGAGCATTTGTTTACCTCTGCCATCGCTCGACGAGAATATTTTTCTGACACCTGAACGTGGGTTTCACTCAACAGCTGCTTGCAGTTGTTCGTTGTCAAGACTGCATGACCGTCCTCTACCTTCTTCAACTTCAAGGCTCTCATCAGCAGTACGGAATTTCTGGAACCACCTTCGTACTGTCCGATCAATTGCGGACCCATCTCCCAATGCTTTGTTGATATAATGAGTAATTTTCAATAATCTTAGAATTATTTCGAACTTTTCTTCTTATCTTACCTTTATCTTATCAACGTTTCGATCAAGTACCCTCTGATCATCATCAGTTGTTCATAGATTAGCTGATATGGATTATCTTTTTGATTAATGCGAAATATCCTGTGAAATCAGTTATTGTTATTTGTTACGTTGTGTCTATTATAACATCTAAAAAAAAAAAAGAAGAAAAACGGTAAACGGTAAAATCATTTATTAAAAATCGCCTGAAAACACCACTCATGGTAGAAACCTGGGTAGCAAAATAATACGAGCTTTGAGCATTTGTGCACCTCTACCATCGATCGACGAGAATATTTTTTCCTTGTTTATGAAGAGACAAGAGATAGGGAGATACACAAAGAGTCCTCACACTGCTGCCATTGAGCTTTTTCACCTTGCCAATAATTTGTAAATGCCATGAGACTGTTACAGCTCTGTCACCATTTTCACGTGGGTTTTGCTCAACAACTGCTTGCAGTTGTTTGCTGTCAAGTCTGCATGACCGTCATCTACCTTCTTCCTCTTCAAGGCTCTCATCAGCAGTACGGAATTTCTGAAACCACCTCTGTACTGTTTGACTTCTTGCGGACCCATCTCCCTATGCTTTGTTGATATAATGAGTAATTTTCAATAATCTTGGAATTATTTCGAACTTTTCTTCTTATCTTACCTTTATCTTATCAACGTTTCGATCAAGTACCCTCTGATCATCATCAGTTGTTCATAGATTAACTGATATGGATTATCTTTTTGGTTAATCCGAAATATCCTGTGAAATCAGTTATTGTTATTTGTTACGTTGTGTAAAACCTATGTATCTTAAAATAAGTTAAAAATAATTAAATCATCATCAATTATCCATCACACCCAATGGTGAATAGGGCAGTAACTTTTTGTTGCTATTTCTGTAACAATCTGTTTTTTACGGGGCAGGGTTGTTAGCCCTGCACCCAACCCCCAAACCTGGAGGACCGGTGGACCATTCTGGGTCCTTAGGTTTACAGCACCTGGTATTCCCAAATGGTCACCCATTTAAGTACTAAGCAGGGTCGATGATGCTTAACTGCGGTGATCGGTGTATTCAACACGATATAGTCGTAGACTAAAATTATTAAATAGCACACATTAATTATTATGTATACCAAAATTCAACCAATATATACTGAGAATACTATGTTAAAATGGCTTTTCAAAACACAACACTTCGAGCGGACATTATTTTTATAACAACCTAATATAATGGCTTGTCACTTGTATGTGCCTATGCCTGCTTGCTAGAGAAACGAGCTAATTCTAATTTCAAATGTTTGCCCTGGTATAATTATATGGCATAAATATAAATCTTTAGTGGGTACACGTTTCTGAATCGACGTCTCTGTTGTTTTGTTTTTTTTAATAGGCAAATTGATGTCAACCGGCCTAGAGAACGATTAGTCGCACGGAGGAAATGGTATCCATAAGTCATTTGTAAAAGAATCTTACAATAAAAAAAATCCTGGCTTTAAATTTTTTTTTTTTTTTAATCATATCACCCCAAGCAAGGCGGTAACGCCACTGATGCGCAGGGGGCTACGTAAGGGTAAAAAGAATGGAAAAGAGAAAGCCGGAAACCACATCCTAAACAGGAAACAAGGGATGAGCCTCTTCACCTGTTCAATAGATGTGGGTGGAGTGTGAACCGGGCGATAGTTTAGACTATCTACTCCAATTGAAAAAAAATAAAAATAAAAAAATAATAAAAAAGGAAAAGAGTGAAAAGATTGGAAAAGAGAAAACCGGAAACTAATCATAAACGAAAACGAATCAATTCTTAAAGTGAAGGTAGAGACTTGAACCAACCCGCGTGTGGCTCTGCAGGAAGATGCTGAGAATGAGAATATGCGTAATTAGAAAGTTTTAAATAAAAGTGGAAATACGAAGATAATTATAACTAGAATCAGAGAGAGAGAGAGAGAGAGAGAGAGAGAGAGACAGACAGACAGACAGACAGACAGAGGGAGACAGAGAGAGACAGAGGGAGGGAGAGTTGAAATTTCTAGCAAACGTAATGAGGAAAAAATGTCTGGAAAATGTCCACTTCTCCAAGTTTTGTTTCTTTATGATAGTTTCTAGAAATCTAGACACTCCCAGGAAAGAGTGAAAGTAAGAGGCAAGGAGGGATACAGTGGGAAAAATATCTAACAAACAGGACAGAACTGAGGGGAGATGAAAAGCAACTTACTCAGGCAAAAAGTAGGAATAGTGGAGAGCCATGAGAACCTCTGTCTTGAAGTTACATGCCACAAAGAAGAAGGAGGAGGAGGAGGAAAAAAGAAGTAGGAGGGAGAGTTAAGAAAAAGAAGGAGTAAGAGGGGGGTTGCAGAAGAAGAAAGACGAGTTGGAGGGGAGTAGAAGAAGAAGAAGAGGAAGAGTAAAAAGTAGAGTTACAGCAGAAGAATAAGTAAGAGGAGAGTTAAAGAAAAAGAAGAAGGAATAGGAGGAGAAGTTGGAGCAGAAAAAGAAAAATAAGATGAGGAGGAGGAAGGAGTAGTAGTAGGAAAGGGAGTTGAGGAAGTAGAAGAAGAGAAAAAGGAGTAGGAGGAGTTGGAGAAGAAAAAGAGGAAGGAAAAGGAGAGGGAGATGTATGTAAGAGCATGGGTTGGAGAAGAAAAGAGTAGTACGAAGAGGAGTTAAAGAAGAAGAAGAAGAAGTAGAAGAATGGGACGGGAAGTTGAGAAGAAGACGTAGGCGTAGAAGGAGGGGGAGTTATAGAAGGAGGAAGAGGAAGGGGAGTTAAAGAAGAAGAAAGAATGACGGAGTTGAAGAAGGAGGGGGAGGAGGGGGAGTAAAGAAGAAGAGGAAAAAGAAAGAATACAAGAGGAAGTTGAAGAGGAGGAGGAGGAGGAGGAGGAGGAGGAGGAGGGGGGTATTTTTTAGAAGCTGCGTATGTTTCGAGAAAAACAAAGACAGATTAGCCAAAAGGAAGAAATTTGATTTTATGGAATTTATTCTCGTAAAATGAAACGAATAAACTAAATAAAGAAAAATAATTAAAAACTATTGTGGTGGAGGGGAGGGGAGGAAGGGAGAAAAATTTGAAAACAAAAGGCAAGTTTTGATTGGTGCGCTTTGTAGCCGCTTTGGGCAGGTTGATGAAAACAAGTGAAATCAATGAACAGTTGCTAAAAGTATCTATTTGTCCGAAACGTTTGCCAAGACAAATTCCGGCGCTATTAACTGACCGTAAACATTTGCATTAAGTTCGAAAATATTTTGTTTTCATTTTAAATCAATTTTCACATTTTAGAAATCTAATCATAGCAACTAACGTATTAACACTATCAAACCAACGATTGGAATAATAAATTTATACTTTGTTTTAGTAATGGTATCGAAGATGATGGAAATTCTTGAAGCAGCTGAAATGTGTTTCTACAAAAGGATGCTGCGGTTATCATGGATCTTTGTCTTTAGCTGAGGCTTAACGCCAGGAAGTGTATTTGTTCTGTCTTGTTAACCGAGACATTGAGCACTCTTGGCTACTGTTTAGATAAGGGGTGCGCCTTCTCTTTATGTTTCATTTTCTCGTGTTTGTGCATCGGTTATTTATTATTACTTTTGGATCTGGGAAGTTTTCTAATAAGAGACGGAAAGTGCGACGCAGAGATCCGAAGGCGAATTAGTATGGCAAAAGGAAACGTTCCAGAAGCTGAGTAAAGTATTAAGAGACAGGAAAATTTAGCTAGAAACAAAGAAAAGAGTACTGGATTGCTATGTGATATTAGTTCGTCAATATGGCAGTAAATGCTGGACAATGTTACGAAGATGATGGAAAAACTTTTGAACTATGTCAATAATAGCAAGAGAGGGTTGGTCAGTTCTACCTAAGGAACAGTGTCCTGGGTATGACGCTAAACTGCATCCGGCAACAAGGCCACTGATTGGGGGGTTGTGAGAAGCATGAAACCACCTCTTAATTGCTGTTGTTCTCATGTCCACCCTGACCCAGAGTGGTAGCACCTGTTAGGGTCCCAGCAATTGAAATGTTGTTCTACAGAAGAATGCTGATGATATCGTGGATTGACCACGTGATCAATGATGAGATTTTGGAAAAAATGGAAACGAAAAGGAAATTAATACTAAGCATCAGGAAGAGACAACGTTCCTGGGACATGCAATGAGGAAGGAGGGCTTGAAGAACCTGATACTAACAGGCCAGATAGAAAGAAGGAGAGACAGGGGAAAACAGCTTGTAATACTTGACTGGCCTATGCGGGTGGATGGCAGAACGGGGGTTGCGTTGTGTAACAGGAGAAAGCATGTTAAGAGCCATGAGGGATAGGGAGACGTGGAAGGTCACAATCGCTTACGTCCTGAAATGATAAGGAACATAAAAGAAGAAAAATTTTGGATAAAGAATACTCAACCTGTAATAAAAAAAAAGAAAGACGATTATACTGTCTTGCATTTAACGTCTTCTTTAGAGAAATTCAAATACAAATTCAAATAGAAAAGGTACTGTCATTATCTGCTGGCAGAGATGTCCGACATTTTATCAATTTGATTCAATTTTAATTTCTGTATTTTTTGTAGAAAGCTTGCAATAAAACTTAAATAATGTTTTCAAAGAGAGAATATCATTTAATTCTGCGTATTCCACTGTTACCACAGATAAATAATCAACCATTTTTTTATTGCTAAGAAGAAAGAAAAGAAAAGCAATTACACTATGATGCGTTTAACGTGGAGTTCATTAAAATCTAGTGTAAATCAGTCCAATGTCTAGCTTTTTGATTAAAGTGTAAACCGAACCTATGGCTAGCTTTTTGACTATCGTTTAAACCGAACTATCGTTTTGACTCTAAACTGTATCTATGTATATCTTTTTGACTATAGTGTAAACTGGACTTCTGTCTAGAGAACAGTGTTTGGGTGGGGCAACAGGAGAAAGCATACTAAGTGCGACCAGGAATAGAGAGACGTTGAAGGCCATGATCACCTACGTCCTGAAGGGACAAGGCACATAGAAGAAGAAGAAGAAGAAGAAGAAGAAGAAGAA
Source organism: Ascarosepion bandense (assembly GCA_037127315.1). Taxonomy (NCBI): domain Eukaryota; kingdom Metazoa; phylum Mollusca; class Cephalopoda; order Sepiida; family Sepiidae; genus Ascarosepion; species Ascarosepion bandense. The sequence goes on along the minus strand of JBBBDQ010000514.1, from coordinate 2,086,442 downwards.
TATTAGCAGTTTCCTTATTAAAGAAACATTCAGCATTCATTAGCCGAGCAGCCAGTGCTACTTGAGTTACACTTTTCTTCTCTCCCTGGCCATCGGGATGGGATCACAATGTAGTATCTGTTTTCCTCATCTCTAATAGTGTTGGTGATAATAACTGTTTTCTTATAAGAATTATTTGGTATTTCTTGACCGAGTAGCACGGAAGCTTTAATTGAATAGCCGAATTCCGATTCCCGTTGGCTACGTTATGGACAATGTCCTTATGCACAAAATACCCTTGGGACAGATATGAGTTTACTTTTTCTCCGTTAGCTATTATTCAGTTAGTAACACTTATATCACTAAGAAAAAGAAAAGATTCTTGCAATCAAAAAATATTTTTGGCTTTAAATAACCAGCGAATGTTTGATAATCCGTAAAAAACAAACCAATTAATCAATGGAAAACTGATAAGCTAGACCTTTTAGTTCTATTTTGATTATCTGAATTACATACACACACCTCTAATTACTAAGTGATACACGACTGACCAATGAAAAACAAACTACTTAAAAGTGAAAATATCAGAACTTCTGATATATATATATATATATATATATATATATATATATATATATATATATATATATAATTACGAATGCGTTTTGTGTATCCGGTTCTTGGATTTGACGATAAACTGCATCCGGCAGCAAGGCCTCTAATTGAGAAGTTTTGAGGAGCATGGAACCACCTCTTAATTTCTGTTGTTCCCAGGTCCACCCTAACCCGGGATGGTAGCACCTGATAGAGCTACCCTCACCAATCTAAGGTAAAAAAGTCTATGAAAGTATAAAATAGGTTTTTATAGTGAAAATTCCAGCTCTATATTTTTGAAGAAAAAATATCACCAGCAATACATTTTTGAAAAAAAATTACCGCTATATATTTTTGAATAGAAAATATATATACAAATAATACGTCTTACTCTTGACAAAACCCCTTTTAAAAATACGTTAATAAAACCTGATCTACAAAACTGATTTCTTACGAAGAATGCATATTCTATTCATACGAATCTATTGTAAAAAAAACTTGTCGGCAATAATATTTTTTTAAAATCATTTCACCCCCAAGCAAGGCATTCAATTTCCACTTTTGCGCAGGGGGTTAATTAGGGGAAAGTGATTGGAAAGAGTGGTTAGATATAGGAAATGTCAGAAGCAGGGTGATAGACGAGTGAGGATAGCGAGGATGGGGGTTGGGTAGATGGGAAGGGTGTTTGAGAGAATGGATGAGAATTAGTGTGTCTATTGACCTTACATTTAAACTTCTGGAGATTGTAGCTGACGGGGAAGCAAGTGTATGGAAGGGAATTCCACAGGCGGGAAGTGCGAGGAAAGAAGCTGTTGGAATAGAAATTGCAGTTACATCTTATATGTTTCACAGTAAAAGGATGGGACCCAGTTGTTAATCTAGTATCTCGTGCAAATTCATACCTAGGGGGCATCAGTGATCTAAGTTCATCGGAGCAGAAGCCGTGAAAGTATTTATAGTAGAGGCACAGAGAAGCCACGTCACGCCGATGAGCGAGTGACTGCAGGCGGTCTGCCAAGTCGGTATCGATCACATTACAGATTCTCCGTTGTATTTTGTCAAGAACAACCCATTGAGTTGTTGATATGCTGTAAAACGAAACAAACCAAACCAAATCGAACAATTACGAATACACATTATCATCTGATGCTTGCATAGGCAAATTAGTATTCTTACGAACTTACACAGATAAATAATTATATTGCACGTGATACGTGACTGACCAATAAAAATCAATTAACGCAAAATTAAAAATAGAAGAATTATTTTATTTTTATTTTTATTTTTGTTTTTGTTTTTGTGCGTATCTTAGTCTCTGACGAAGCTTTAATAAAAGTTTCGTATTTGTCCTTTATCTTCTCTGGAATAAGTATAAAAACTACCTTGGATGCTAAGTAAGGGATCAATTTATATTTTGATTCTAATATATAATCGATCCCCCACTTTATATCCACATTATAATTTATTGTCTGTTTATAAGCCATAGAAAATGAATGAATCATTGAAATACTGATTAGCTACGCAGGCATGTCTTTTAGATTTATTTACATTCTGTGGAATATAAATATATAGAAACTAATGTTGCCACAAGGGGAGGGATCAGTTTACATAGTGATTATAATATAGAATTGATCCCCCACTTTATAAACACATTATAATTTCTTGTCTGTTGATAAAATATAGAAAATGAACAAATCAATGAAATACTGATTAGCTAAACAGGCATGTCTTTTAGATTTATTTACATTCTATGGAATAGAAATGCATAAAAACTATAGTGACCATAAAGTGAGGGATCGGTTTATATATTGATCGTAATAAAAAACTGATCCCTCACTTTACAGTCACGTTATAGTTGCTTGTTTGTTGATAAGCCATAGAACATGAATCAATCAATCAATAAAATACTGATTAGCTACACAGGCATTTTTTTATTTACATTCTCTGGAATATAAATGTATAGAAACTACTGTGACCATAAAGTGAAGGATCAGTTTTCATATTGATTGTAGTATAGAACAGACCCCTACTTTGTATCCAAAATATAATTTCTTGTTTGTTGATAAGCTATAGAATATGAATAAATCAATTAATGAAATCCTGATTAGCTACGCAGGCATGTCTTAGATTTATCTACATTTTCTGGAATATAAATGTATCGTAATCTTGAAGTGAGGAATTATCTACATAGTGATTGTAATAAAGAATTGATCCCCCACTTTATATCCACATTATAATTTCTTGTCTGTTTATAAGCCATAGAAAATGAACAAATCAATGAAATACTGATTAGCTACACAGGAATGTCTTTTAGATTTATTTACATTCTATGGGATATAAATGTACAGAAACAATTGCGGCCACATTGTGGAATGTCATTCTATATATTGACTAGCAGTATAGCCTGGCGTTGCTCGGGTGTAATGAAAGCTTTAAAACTAATCCATGGTCCTGGAGCTCAGACTCTTTGGACGTTGGCACGAAAGACTAAAAAGCAACAGTTGTTTCCAGTTAAAGTGAAATCGTAGACTGAAAGAAAAATGAATGGATATAAGTCAAAATTTGATTTCCTGGTATCGATATCAAATTTTCTGCACTATTGTAAGAACTGCAACCTTGAAACTTCTAAATATCGTTTCTTATGTCTTTGTCTATGAGTGTATCAAATTTGATTAAAATCGGACCACTCCTTCTATAACCCGACTTTTTCGATTATCGATTTTCGATATTTATCGGGGGTACCTTGACACAAAACCTAGCGAAGAACACTCACAGACGCTTAGAGACAACTGTGTAAACTTTCAAGAAAATCGGTTCAGCCGTTTTGAAGTCTATAGGTAACGGACACACACACACAGAGGCAGAGACAAATTTCCATTTATAAATAAGTTTAGATTTTTATAGAGAACGGATCCCTTACTTCATGTCTACATTATAATTTCTTGTTTATCAAATTCTGATTAGGTATGAACCCACCTCTTCTTCTCCAAGCTACAGATTAATTATTAAGATTTGTATCACTGAATCCTTACAGGTTCACGCTCCTCCTCGTTTTTTTATCAATAATTTCCTGTTTCAGATTAAATTTCCGGTTCTTTTTAAAATCTACTTCAGTTATACACTCCCAAAACTTGTCTATTCTTACACTTATAAAACTCCACGTTGTAAACTTCTACTTTGAGTGGCTCTTGGGCATTTCATTGGGTGAATATTAGTGAAAAAATGAATCTCAAAAAATAATTCTATTAAAAAAAAAAAATACCTAGCTTTAAATATCCTGCAAAGGAGATGATAAACCGTGAAAAACGAAGGAAACAATTTCCCTTTCTTTCATTGTTGTTATTCAAATTTATAACATCCTTAATGTGCGTTGTGGTGCAGTGAATATCTACTCGGAGCGAGAAACTGGAGAACAGAGTTTTCAGTTGAATTCGTTACATTCACTTAGGCGAAACGTATTAATCGGTGGCATCTCCCTACAACTATGGGTTAAATAGCAGGACAGATATGGTTTTATAGCCTTGCAATCAGTCTACTGCAGAAAGTAATGGCAACCTACTGCTGCAAAATCTTCTACTCAGTCAGTCAAGTTTCTGTGGAGTCATGATCGCCCAAGCGTTACAATATAACTGATATAGATAAAAGAATTGTAAAACAGGACAAATTAGGTTGTATAGCCTTGATTGGCAACCAGTCTACCGCAGAAAGCAATGGCAATCTACTACAGAAAAATCTTCTGCCCTGTCTGTCATATCAATTTCGAGACATGATTGCCCAAGCGTGTATCACGTATGGTATTTAACTGACTCAACATTCTTAAAAATTATTATTTTTTTCATACTCTTTTCTATTCTTTTTCTTGTCTGTCTGAAGTTTGTCATCCCCGTATGTCTTTCTTCCAGAAACGCACGTTTTCTTTCTCTTTCTCTCTCTCTCTCTCTCTCTCTCTCTCTCTCTACGTGTTCAGATTGATAGCGTCTTTACAATGTCACCGTGTCTTCTTTCCCTTACTTCTCCTGTTTGCTTGTCTTTTTCCTTTCTCTTTCAAGTTATTATTATTATTATTGTTATTATAATTATAATTATTCCCATTTTCACTTTTCCGTGCCTCTTTCCGGACTTCTTGCCTATTGCTCTTCCTTCACCCCTAAAATCACTTACGTTTCTCCTTAAATCAGATGTTGTTAAAAAGAATGTCATCTAATTTGCTGTTTGACAAATTAAGATCAGTGTTTCGGGCCATATCTTGTTTCCTACACCAAATTTAATTGGTTTTTGGCGACATCACCTTTTCACGACCTTTTCGGCTCACACGCAATTTTTACGATTCTTTGTGCAGATTTAAATTTACAGTAACAACCGAATGCTATATAAAATAATAATAATAATAATAATAATAATAATAATAATAATTGGGCAGGAAAAGTGAAGCTCACTTTTTTTTTTAATCTTTTCTCTATATTTTGCTTCGTTTCTTCCCCGATATCTTCAATAAATAAATAAATAAATAAATAGAAATAAATAAAATAAAATAAAGACAATAAATAAAAAAGACAAGAGAAATGATTTTTATAGGTTTATTTTCTAGATTTCGAATTTTTTTTTACTTGAATGGGACGAGATCTTGTTCTCAAGCATCGAGACTTAGTTTTCTTTCAGTATTATTTTAAAAATATAGCTAACATATTTTTGCAGTCAGTGCTTGAAGATTTCAAATTAATTGAAAGCAATTATGCAAAAATATTGTCAATAAATAAATAGCATCGGTTAATTTAAAGATAAAATAAAAATTCATTTTTTCGAATTTGAAGTCTCATAAGACGCAGTGCATTTACCTAAAAATATCTCTAAATCACCCTGCGTCTTATTCACAAACTCGAAAGTTCTCGTAGGCTAATTTTGCCCCGACTACTGTAAGTTATAATGTTACTTCAGACGGTTACTTCTCAGTAGTTTATAGCGGGTTGCTTATCTTATCTATTCTTTTCTAGTAGTAGTAGGAATGCGTTTTTAGTGAAGGGTAGTTGTATACCGTTGCAGGTTAACGGAATTTGGCCTTGTGGAAGATAGCCCACTATAAGTCATAAAATGATTATAAAATCAAGAAAGGCAATTTGAGTATAAAATAACATTTATATATATACACATATCAATTAATGTTTTACAATTAAAGTAATGCTTAAAGGGTAGGTCCAACGGAGGTTAAAGTGTTCATAGAAAATAATATAATGCTGAAAAAGATAAAAGGCTTAAGAATGTGGAGGCGTCTTGTAGGTAAGGAATATTCATTTTGAAGTTGCCACTTTTAGGGTCCGTAAGTCAGTAAGTTGGTTTGTGAGGAATGTCTTTGAAGTGGTCGCTCCTGGGGTCAGTAAGTACTTATGAGACAGGGAGGAAGGAAAGAGATAAGGAATGCGAACATAGTAGCCGCTTGACTTAAGTCAGGGGATATCGATTACTCTCGCCTGTCACAGTCAATCTGACTGTCTGACGATGCTTTGTGTCTCCGCTTTTTATATCTGCCTTTTGGATCAAAAGCAGCTCGTTTCGAATTTCATACTTGTTTTTGATTCCGGGCTTCCCATTGGCTGGTAAATAAAATAAAATGGAAATTTGATATTTTATTAATTTTTATTTTTCAACCGAAACATCTGCGCGAACTCGGATGCGCACGACGAGTTTTGTTCATTTGCTTTTTAGTCGGTATAGAGCCAACCTCCGGTTCATCGCTTTTGCTCGGTTGGTATCACCACAAGTTTGACTTCCTACTAATAGCACATAATCAAATTATATTATTATTATTATGACATTTTCATCATAAATCTATTTCTACTATGGTCACACTACCTACCACGCCTGCGGAAAGACTAATTGTGGCTACATTTCATTTGTTTTTCTCTCTCGCATAACATCATTGCGTTACATGGGCATAGTTCTCCTTAGTGTGTGGACTCTATTAAGACAAATGTTGCATATCTCTTAAGCTGGAGGTTCCAAGGTTTCTTTCAATGTCTTGTTTTGTTTCAATTTTTATTATTCCAAGTGCATCAACTATCACTAGTACGATTCTTGTTTTCAATTTCCAAAGTTTTTCTATTTCAATTTCCAGGTTTTATATTTTGATAGTTTTTCAAATTCCTTGGTTGCTATGTTACAGTTCGCTTGGCAAGCCATATCAAGCTTTTATTTTTTAGTTTTTGATAATGATATCCGGTCTATTTGTTTCAATTTTCATGTCTGTGTAGATGGTGTAATCCCATAACATGGTGACATCTATTTCTGTAACGGGTGCTGGGTGATGTTCATGTCAGTATTTGTTTACATATTTTCCATAGTGTTCGCACATTGTCCAGTGTAGATATTGACGATATTTATATTCATTTGAAGCAAGTACAGAACATCCTGAGATTAGATGGTCTATTGTTTCTTGGTATTTATCACTGAGCCTGCATTTTCGATCCACATTATGGTGTATAATATTTGTCAGAAAGTTCCGAGTGAAAAGACTTTGGTCTTGCGCTGCAAGAATAAAGCCTTCAGTTTCAGATTTTAATCCAGATGCACGTAACCATCGATGAGTATTAACTGTATCAACATTAGATTTATTAGCATGTTCTGGATATTGGCCATGCAAAGGTTTGTCTTGCCAGCGTTGTTTTATCTGTTCAAGAGCTTTATCATTGACTTTCCTTTTTCAATTTTTTGCTACAATAGTTGGTTCTTGGCTTCAGTTTTGTTTTTCTACAGAATCTACTAAATGTAAATTTTGTTTGTATTTATTACTTTTTTTATTATTGAATACTTTTATCTTTCTGTTTTCATGTTGTTTAACTAAGTGTATCATCCAGTACTTTGTTGTTTCTATGTATGTTAGTAAGCCAATAGTTGTTGTCTTGGATGACAATTCTAGCTAAATAAAACCTCATCCACCTTCTTTACGGGGTATGTATAGCCAGTCTACATCAACCTTTGGATGATGCATCTTCTGCTTAGAAAGAAGCTTTCTTGTTTTAGAATCCATTCATATGATGTCATTTAAAGTCCAGTTCGAGATGCTGAAACTATATTGGATTAGTGTGGGATGGTAAGTTTATTAATGGCTATAATTCTGTTCTGAGAATTCAATTCAGTTTTTAATATCAGTCGTACCCTTGTATAGTACTCTTTACGCACTATTTATTTAATTTTCTCATGGTGAATTCTTTCACTCTATGTACTTATATGCTTCTTCTTGCTCCTAATCTTTTATTGTTACAACAGTGTCTAAGCTAATAGAGGATGATTCTTGTAGCGATTCTCGTATAACTGTAGCTTGAGCACATTTACCCAAATTAAATTTCATTTTGATGTCTTCACTAAAGCATTTAACAGTTTGCAGAAGAGCTCCCGGCTAACTGTCATTCCTAGCATGCAACTTTAAGTCATCCTTTTAAAATAGATGGCTTTTTTTTAGCTATTTTATAACCACATTCCGTCTTAAGTTGGCTGGTTAATGATATTAGTGTAGGTACCTCCACTTTATTTTCGATAACTAAATTTTAAATTGAATTTTTTAAATTCTGGAAAATTTAATTTTTGCTTAATTGAAATGATTAAATTTACTATTTCTACAAAGCAAAATGCTCGGGTGTCTTTCATACAGAAGTCATATTAATTGGAATCTAACTGTGAGATTTTTTTAATTTTTAATTTTTCGGTTATTTTTTGAGTGATCCACATATTTGTAAACAAAGGTTAATTTTCGGTTTTAAAATCTTGCAAAAATAAAATATACATCTCTAACTCGTTATTTTTAGAAAATTATTAAAATTAAATTAATGTGATTGAAAACAAATATTACTTGAACTTTAAAATAAAAGTAATTCTTAATCACAAAAGTCTGATTCGTTAACCTTTTAAGTAGGCGATAACAGCACTTATTAATCAATCTGAAATTATGGTAACCAAAAGTTGACATAACCCAGTTTTTCGTATGGGGAACAACCCTTAAAACATGTGACCTTTTAATGATAAGTCTCCTATACTAAAAGAAAATGTGCAGTTTAACATAGTAAAAAATAGAAATTATTATAAAAATCTTAATTCTGAATGATTTGTATTAAGCTGATGAATTTTCGATTTTTAAATAAAGTCTGTTTTTAATAAATTAATAACGGAAGACACTGAGTATCAGAAATAAATTTAAAAAGATGTTTGAAACATTAATTAGTAAAGAAAAAATGAATCAGTCAGTTAGTTAAGTGCCATACGTGATACACGCTTGGGCGATCATGTCTCGAAAGAGACATGACTGACTGGGCAGAAGATTATCCCGCAGTAGGTTGCCATTGCTTTCTGCGGTAGACTGGTTGCCGACCAAGGCTATAGAA
>JBBBDQ010000514.1:2027500-2072500 GCA_037127315.1 Ascarosepion bandense | reverse complement strand
ACATCAGTGGCGTTACATGAACAAAATTCTTAATGTGTGAGCTGTACATATCAAGACAATTTTTTGAATATCTCTTTAGCTGAGATTTCCCGGGATTCTTTCAATGTGTTGGTTTGTTCCATTATTTTTTTATAATTCTAAGCGCACCAACTATGACTGGTACTATTATCGATTTTCTGCACTATTGTCAGAACTGCAACCTTGAAACTTCTGAATATCGTTTCTTATGTCTTTGTGTATGAGTGTATCAAATTTGATTAAAATCGGACCACTCCTTCTATAACCTGATTTTTTCGATTATCGATTTTCGATATTTGTCGGGGGTACCTCGCCACAAAACCTAGCTAAGAACACTCGCAGACGCTTATAATAAAACTGTAAATGTTCAAGAAAATCGGTTCAGCCGTTTTGGAGTCTATAGGTAACGGATACACACACACACAGACACACGCACACACAGAGAGACAAAGTTCCATTTATAAATAAGTTTAGATTATTCCAAGTGCACCAACTATCACTAGTACGATTCTTGTTTTCAATTTCCACATTTTTCTATTTCAATTTCCAGGTTTTATATTTTGATAGCTTTTCAAATTTCTTGGTTGCTATGTTACATTCCGCTAAGCATTTCATATCAATTAATAGGCAAACATTTCTTTTCGGTTTTGGGCAAATCATGTCAATTATTAGGCACATTTTATTCTTTTCATCTTTTTACAATTATGTCTGGCCATTTTGTTTCGATCTTCCTGTCTGTAAAGATGGTATAATCGTATAGAAGGGTGACATTTTCTATTTCTGTAACCCGTGCTAGATGATGTTCATACTAGTGTTTGTTAACATCTATTCCAATGTGTTTGTACATTGTCTGATGTAAATATTGACTCAATCTATCGACGATTATTATGCAAATACAGAATATACTGAGATCAGATGGGGTATGTTTCTCTGATTTAGTCACAGAACTTGCATTTTGGTTTCATTCTATTATGCAATATGTTTGCCTGTAAGTTCCTAGTGAAAAGACTTTTGCCTTGCTCTGAAAGAATAAAGCCTTTCGTTTCAGCCAGTAATCTAGGTGCTCGTAACTATCGACGAGGATTAACTTTATCAAAATCGACTTTATTAGCAGGTTCTGGATATTGGACATGTAGAGGTTTGTCTTGCCAGTGTTGTTTTCTTTGTTCAAGAGTTTTAGCCTTAGCTTTTTTTTTGTCATATTTTTTGCTGCAATAGTTGGTTCATGGGTTTTGTATTGGTTTTCTACTAAATGTAAATCTCGTTTCTATTGACAATATTCTTTCGTGATTAAATATTTTTTCTTTCTGTTTTCGTGTTGGCTATTTGTTTTAATAATAATAATAATAATGAAAATAATAATAAAAAGAAGAAGAAGAAAAAGAAGAAACTTTTAGGCAAATATTATCTGTCTAAACTTATTTATAAATGGAACTTTGTGTGTGTGTGTGTGTGTGTGTGTGTGTGTGTGTGTGTGTGTGTGTGTCCGTTACCTTATAAACTCCGAAACGACTGAAACGATTTTCTTAAAAATTTGCACAGTTGTACTATAAGCGTCTGCGAGTGTTCTTAGCTAGGTTTTGTGTCGATTTACCCCCAATAAATATCGAAAATCGATAATCGAAAAAATCGGGTTATAGAAGGAGTGGTCCGATTTTAATCAAATTTGATACACGCATAGACACAGACATAAGAAATGATATTCAGATGTTTCAAGGTTGCAGTTCTTACAATAGTGCAGAAAATCAATAATATATATATATATATATATATGAAAGGCTAGATGTTTGCGTGTGTGTCTGTTTATCTCCTTGTATGTCTGTATTTTTTCAGCCCTTTTATGTTAGTTTTTGCTTCGGGTTTGGCTCTAAGTAGGTATAATTGTAGTTCTTAGTCTCAGCCATGATACCATTTACTCAGAGGACTTATTTAGCCTTCAAAATTCAGTTTACAACGAAAAAAACTTATTTGATATCGATACCAGGAAATCAAAATTTGACTTATATCCATTCATTTTTCTTTCAGTCTACGGTTTCGCTTTAACTGGAAACAACTGTTGCTTTTTAGTCTTTCGTGCCAAAGTTCCAAGAGTCTGAACTGCAGGACCATGGATTAGTTTTAAAGCTTTCATTACACCCGAGCAACGCCGGGTTATACTGCTACTATATAATAATGTGAATCCAAAATGCAGGTTCTGGGATAAACACCAAGAAACAATAGACTACCTAATCTCAGGATGATCTGTGCTTGCCCCAAATGAATATAAAAATCGTCACGATATAGTGGGGCAACATTTACATTGGACAATGTGCAAACCCTATGGAAAATCTGTAAATAAACACTGGTATGAACATCACCCAACACTAGTTACAGAAATAGAAGATGTGACCATTCTATGGGATTACACCATCTACACAGACAGAAAAATTAAAGCAAATAGGCCGAACATTATTGTTAAAAGCCAGAAAGAAAAAAACTTGCCTATTAATTGATATGGCTTATCCAGCGGATTGTAACATAGCAACGAAGAAATTCGAAAAACTGTCAAAATATAAAGACCTGGAAATTGAAATAGAAAAAATGTGGAAATTGAAAACAAGAACCGTGCCAGTGAAAGTAGGTGCACTTGGAATGATAAAAAAAAATGGAACAAAACAACACATTGAAAGAATCCCTGGAAATCCCAGCTTAAGAGACATACAAAAAATTGTCTTGTTAAGTACAGCCTACACACTAAGGAGAAATTTGTCTGTGTAACGCTAGGGTTGATAGGGAAGATATAACAAACATGAAACAGAGCCATATCAACACACCACGACTAGCCTTAGGTGTTCCCGCAGACTTTGTTGGTTGTGCGGCCATAGCAGAAATCGAAATATGAGGAAAAATGACAGCATAATAATAATAAGTCTTACAGATGTAAAGGCCAATCACATATTAATAGGATAATCTTGGAAAACTTCTTTAGTACAAAGAAAAATCGTAAGGCATTCGATAGTGTACCACATTCTTGGATCTTAAATTCTTTAGATATGTACAAGGTATGACCCATCGTCATCAATTTTATCAAACAATATATATCGTCCAGTTCTTTGTTGCCTCCACGTGTATTAGTAAGTAAATTCCAGCAAAATAAGACTTCCAACTTTTTGCGCGGCATATTGGTTGGTTGGTTGGTTGTTTTGTTTTATAGCATATCAACCTCGGCGGGTTATTTATTGCCAACTAATTTTTTTTATTTATTTATTGCTGGTAATACCTTTTTTCTTTCAACAGTTTATTGTTGTTTTTATATAAGTTTTTGTGTCAAGTAATACTTTTTTTCTTTTCGAGTATCAAGATTCGTTGAGATTTGTTTTTAAGGGCAGAGTCCCCAAGTCCTACCCTGTTATTCAACCCATAACTGGAGAGAAGGGACGGATTAATACCTTTCCTAAGGGTACCAGTGCTTAAGTGAATGCAGGGTATTCAACTGGAATTCACCGATTTCTCTTTCCTAGCCGACATCCACTGCACCAAAACGCACATTCGTCAGTAAACGCTTACAGCACCTAGTGTTTCCAAGTGGTCACCCATGTAAGTACTGACCAGGCTCAACGTTGCTTAACTTCGGTGATCGAGCGAGAACCGGTGTATTCAATGTGATATGGCTGTAAGCACGCACATCCGTCGCTAAACGCTTACAGCACCTGGTATTCGCAAGCGGTCACCCATCTAAGTACTGACCAGGCTCAACGTTGCTTAACTTCGGTGATCGAGCTAGAACCGGTGTATTCAACGTGATATGGCCGTAAGCCTTACGCGGTATGTATAAACAGTTTGCATTATCCTTTGGATATGCTTATGCTTAGGCATACAATTTCTTGCCTTAGAATTCATGTGTCTGATGTCATTTAGATTAAATTATATTGAACCACTGGGGTTAATTGCTGTAATTCTCTTCTGTAGTCCTCTTTTCACACTGTTTCTTTTATTATTTTATGGTGGATTTCTTCACCCTCATTTACAGCGAGGTACTTCGCTTAGATGCCTTATTTTGGTTTGAGATATCCTATAGCTATATTCCGCCCTGTTAAGTTGACTGGTTAATGCTTTTTAAGGATATACAAAATAGTGAGCCAAAGAGTCACCTTGAAATATTACCTTCTTGATGTTTATTTCACCAGACTTATAGATTCCATTTATATGGTTGAGATACAGCGTTGTTTTCCATATCGATATCGATTGTTTGATGAAATTGATGACGATGAGTGATACCTTGTACATATTTAAAAACTTTAAAATCCAGGAATGTGGTACACTATCGAATGCCTTACGATAATCTATCCAGGAAGTACTAAGATTTTTCTTTGTACTAAAGAAGTTTTCCAAGATTATCATATTAATATGTGATTGGCCTTTACATCTGTAAAAGTTGTTATTATCATTATGTCATTTTTCATCATATTTCGATTTCTGCTTTGGTCTCACTACCAACCAAGTCTGCGGGGAGACCTAAGGCAGGTCGTGGCGTGTTGTTATGACTCCATTTCATGTTTTTCTACCTTCCCTATCATCCCTAGCATTACATAGATAGAGTTTTCCTTAGTGTGTGGGCTGTACTTAATAAGACATTTTTTTGTGTGTCTCTTAAGCTGGGGTTTCCAGGGATTCTTTCAATGTGTTGTTTTGTTCCATTTTTTATCATTCCAAGTGCACCTACTATCACTGGCACAACTCTTGTTTTCAATTTCCACATTTTTTCTATTTCAATTTCCAGGTCTTTATATTTTGACAGTTTTTAAAGAGAGGAAAGGAGAAAGACTGTACTCTCATCGTAGTAGTGGGGAAATTGTTAAACCTGCCTATTATTATTATTATTATTAAGTAAAGAGAGGAAAGGAGTAAAACTGCACTCTCATCGTAGGAGTGGTGATGGTGATAGACCAGCCATTTATTATTATTATTATTAGTAGTAGTTGTGCAAGTTAAGACAGTGAAGGAAATAAAGAATTACGTTCTAATTTTAAACTACCTGAAGAAGGCCGAAACCTACAACTGAAACTTTGTGAATATAGCTAGAAAGATGTGAACAACAATCCGTACAATGTAAATAGTGTAAATAAATACAATTCCTCCTATCAGAAATGTAGACAAATATATTCGAAGACTTTGATGAAATAATCTTATTTGTTTGTAGATAAAATTTTAAAAAAGAACAAGCCCAAGAAATTTTTTATCAAATTCTAAAATTTCGAATCTCTTTTCCAAGATTTATTTATATTTTACGAGACGTTTTCACTTCAAAAGATGTTGGTAGATCTGCCATTATTATTATTATGTCATTTTTCATCATATTTCGATTTCTGCTTTGGTCTCACTACCAACCAAGTCTGCGGGGAGACCTAAGGCAGGTAGTGGCGTGTTGTTATGACTCCATTTCATGTTTTTCTATCTTCCCTATCATCCCCAGCATTACATAGATAACGTTTTCCTTAGTGTGTGGGCTGTACTTAATAAGACAATTTTTTGTATATCTCTTAAGCTGGGGTTTCCAGGGATTCTTTCAATGTGTTGTTTTGTTCCATTTTTTATCATTCCAAGTGCACCTACTATCACTGGTACAACTCTTGTTTTCAATTTCCACATTTTTTCTATTTCAATTTCCAGGTCTTTATATTTTGACAGTTTTTCAAATTCCTTGGTTGCTATGTTACAATCCGCTGGACAAGCCATATCAATTAATAGACAAGTTTTCTCCTTCTGGTTTTTAACAATAATGTCTGGCCTGTTTGCTTCAATTTTTCTGTCTGTGTAGATGGTGTAATCCCATAGAATGGTTACATCTTCTATTTCTGTAACCGGTGCTGGATGATGTTCATACCAGTGTTTATTTACAGCTTTTCCATAATGTTTGCACATTGCCCAATGTAAATATTGCCCAACTCTATCGTGGCGATTTTTATATTCGTTTGGGGCAAGCACAGAACAGCCTGAGATTAGGTGGTCTATTGTTTCTTGGTGTTTATCACAAAACCTGCATTTTGGATCCATATTATTATGCATAATATTTGCCTGAAAGTTTCTCGTGAAAAGACTTTGGTCTTGTGCTGCAAGTATAAATCCTTCAGTTTCAGACTTTAATCCAGATGCACGTAACCATCGATGAGTATTAACTTTGTCAACATTGGATTTATTGGCACGTACTGGATATTGGCCATGCAGAGGTTTGTCTTGCCAGCGCTGTTTCATTTTTTCAAGAGCTTTATCTTTGGCTTTCATTTTCATATTTTTTGCCGCAATAGTTGGTTCTTGGCTACTGTTTTGCTTTTCTACAGAATCTACTAACTGTAATTCTTGTTTGTATTTACTGCCTTCTTTTATTATTGAATATTTTTTCTTTCTTTCTTCATGTTGCCTTACTAATTGTATCATCCAATCCTTTGTTGTTTCTATGTATGTTAGTAAGCCAATAGTTGTTGTCTTGTATGACAATTCCAGCTGAATAAGACCCCTTCCACCTTCTTTACGGGGTATTATTATTATTATTTTTATTATTATTATTATTATTATTATTATTATTAAAACAAATATTCCAAAATTATTTCAATATTTATCTCAGGATCAGCTTTATATAGGGATGTCCAGAGTAGGGAATTCAAATGGACTTAGCATAATGACAAAAAAAGCTTTTGAAAAATGTTTTTTTGAAAATGATGTTTGTACAGAACACTTATAAAGGGGCATCCGGCAGCAACGTCTCTGATTGGGAAATTGTGAAGAGCATGGAACCATCTCTTAATTGCTGTTGTTCCCAGGTTCATCCTGACCCGGAGTGGTAGCACCTGCTAGAGTCCCAGCTATGGGCAAATATTTAACCCACAAACTTGGTCAAAACGCTATGAAAGTATACAAATACACTTTTATAGAAATATATACATAAAAATAAACTTTTATAGAAAAATATATATTTTTGAAGGAAACATATTACCAACAATACATTTTTGAAGAACATTTTTTACCATAACACATTTTTGAAGGAAAATAATTACCCTTAGCACAACATTTTTAAACAAAAACTAGAAAACATTTTCAGTTTTCTAAATTAAACAAGAATAAAAAACAAAAAATTTTCATCAAAATCTGACTAAATCAACCTTTCACTATAATCGAACATTAAAAACAATACCTTAAAACCCTACCTTTTTGGCATGAAATAATCCACAGAGGTTGATATGCCGTTAAGCAAAACTCAAACTTAAACTCAAATTTATAAAAGGAAAAGATTTTTTTATTTTTTACTAAAATTAGGTACTGCTGTTT
Organism: Ascarosepion bandense; assembly: GCA_037127315.1. NCBI lineage: Eukaryota > Metazoa > Mollusca > Cephalopoda > Sepiida > Sepiidae > Ascarosepion > Ascarosepion bandense. The sequence goes on along the minus strand of JBBBDQ010000514.1, from coordinate 2,065,180 downwards.
GTACACAATAATAGGTACATCAGATTTTTTTTTTAAATCGTATCACCCCGAGCAAGGCGGTAACGCCACTGATGTGCAGGGGGCTACGTAATAGTCAAAAGATTGGAAAAGATAAAGCCGGAAACCACATCCTAAACAGGGAACAAGGGATGAGCATCTTAACCTGTTCAATAGACATGGGTGGAGTATGAACCGGGCGATAGATAGATGTATCTACTCCAATTAAAACAAAAAAAAAGAAGTGAGAAAATTGGAAAAGAGAAAGCCGGAAACCACATCCTAAACAGGGAACATGGGATGAGCCTCTTAACCTGTTCAATAGACATGGGTGGAGTATGAACCGGGCGATAGATAGATCTATCTACTCCAATTGAAAAAAAAAAAGGAAAGAAAAAAGTGAGATAAAGTAAAAGTTTTAAAATAAGTATAACGGCATATTCCCACAGAATTTTAAAAAATCTCTATTACAACCATCACAGTTACAATATGCTTGTCTTTGCAATCCCTCACCCCACCTGTGGAGATCTATGAAAATTTCGATAGCGCTTGGGTTGAAAAAACTTCGATACCTTCCTCGATGAATTTCATCTTAACACCAAGAAACTGATTGTAGAGTAGAAAGGATTATTATTAAAATAAATAGATATAATATGTTTATCATATTCAATGAATCATGTTTAAATAATGATACACTGCCTAAATACACATGTAGGAAGATATCACAGTAAAAGCAATTAACCATATGTAGAACAACTAAAATACAAAGATATTACATTACACCAAGCTACATATAAATAAGAAAAATGCCGGAAAGAAAAAAAGCTCCATATAAATAAGAAAAAGCCCTGAAGAGTGAAGACATCAAAATGATGTCTTCGTGAAACTTAAAAGTCAGCATAATTCTGTTCAGTTATTAGACAAACTTCTCCATATTAATTCTAATCTATCTATCTATCTATCTATCTATCTATCTATCTATCTATCTATCTATCTATCTATCAGATTCTCAGCTATTGGGCGTGTATAATGATAATATACACGCTAAAAAGTCTACCTCCTTCTACCGAGCGCCCATAGCTCAGAGGTAGAATCGCCGACTGACGCCAATTCGGTCGGGTTTTAATCCTGGGTAAAAAGCAATCGGCTGTCTAACCGTACTGATGAGCTGTGATACAGCGAAACAGATCCGTCTGCAGATGACTATTTATGCTCTCACACCCTAATTGAATGGTAGACTTTGAAAAACAGTAGCTATACTAGCATATACGCATCGTTCATTCGGCAATGAAGTTGAACACTCTCAGCTATTGGGCGTGTATAATGATAATATACACGCTAAAAAGTCTGCCTCCTTCTACCGAGCACCCATAGCTCAGAGGTAGAATCGCCAACTGACGCCAATTCGGTCGGGTTTCAATCCTGGGTAAACCGTACTGATGAGCTGTGATGTAGCGAAACAGATCTGTCTGCGGATGACTGTATATATATATTAAATACAACGGTTTTTTTATATGGACTGATTTTACTGGTAGATTTTACCGTATATTTCTAAAAGAAGAAATTCCACCAGAAAATCATCAATTGTTTCTACCTACTCTAATGATGACTTCAAAAAGTCGAAAGCTATGACCATATCTCTTGTGTTTGTCTTCCGAAATTAAATTTAGATAATTTTTAACGGAATTTTCTCCTAGCACCAGAAGGATTATTCGTAATTTTTAAAAGACGATCAGTAAAATTAATCGACACAAAATGTCTGTTGATTTTAATATATATATATATATATATATATATATATAGATAGATAGATAGATAGATAGATAGATAGATAGATAGATAGATAATCATCTTCTTTTAGAAATATACGGTAAAATCTGCCAGTAAAATCAGTCCATATAAAATACCTGTTGTATTTAATATATTTACACTCATCCACAGACAGATCTGTTTCGCTGCATCACAGCTCATCAGTCCGGTTAGACGTCTGATTGCTTTTAACCCAGGATTGAAACGCGACCGAATATATATATATATATCGCTGCGGTTCGGAGTTCTGTAAATCCTGTATTATTGTTGAAATACGCTGAGGATAGAAGTGCTCAATTGTAAGACAAGTCCAGATTAATTAGTTAATTTTTGGTTATAATTAAATTGGAATGCTACACAGTTGTATTAAAAAGTGTTCAATACATTTATATTGAAGAACTTTTGAAATAACTCATTTCCGACTGAAAAATATTCAAAATTCTACAATATAAATATATTGAACACTTTTTAATACAGCTGTGTACTGGTCTGATTAAAATATGACCAAAAAACTAACTCTCATTCAATAATGAATTAGAGCACTCTGGCTATTGGGCGTGTATAATGATAACATACGCCCTACAATGTCCACCTTCTTCTACCGAGCGCCCATATCCCAGAGGTAGAATCGCCTACAGACGCCAATTCGGTCGGGTTTCAATCTTGGATTAAAAGCAGTCGGAGTCTAACCGTACTGATGAGCTGTGATACAGCGAAGCAGATCTGTCTGCGGATGGCTATATATATATATATATATATATTAAAAATGGATTTATTTTAATACATCAGACGGTATTACAGAAGATACTTTGTATTTCAAATAGACGACACATTTTTTTTTTATTAAACTGTATGTATTATGTTTATCGACCTGCGGATTCAGGAAAATGCGTTTTATTGCCAAGAATCGAACCCGTGTTCTCCTAGGTCATGGAAATCCCTATTTTTTCCTTTTTAAGGAAACCATATGCTAGGTTATTTTCTCGCAACCTTAATATCTGCTTAGTTTCGTATCAGTAGCGTAAACAAAGCAATTTCAAAAGAATTAATGGATTTATTTTTAATCTGACCCGTTTATCACTTTAGACGTTATTATAGTGAAACATTTCATATTTGAAATAGACGTCCCATTTCTATTCCTTAAATAGTGTGCATTAAGTCTATCCGCCCAGGCAATCGAGAAAAAAAAACTTAGTTAAGAGAATGCGATAGATAGATAGATAGATAGATAGATAGATAGATATAGCCAGAATTAGATAGATAGATAGATAGATAGATAGATAGATAGATAGATAGTGTTCATTATATATGCGTACATATTTATATGAGCTGTTTTATAATGTCATCAAAGCAGGTTTCTGTTCAAACCTCATGCGTCGCTGTGTATTTCACGAACATGCAGACCCCCGGCCCCGTTATGGACGTTCCTCCCTCCTGCCGCTACGACAGTTCGCTTGAGGACGCTAGACACAACGAAAGCTCGTTAGCAAGTGGGTATCAAGCTGATGGGACCTCAGGCACTGAACTCCTCTGCAAGTGACCTCCTCTTGCCCCAGTCAACCATAATGGCTTCGTGTTATGCCCACTGGGCAAGTACATGTTACTGGATTAATTCTTTTCCGCGCATCTCCTGCCACTATCTCGTCTTTAGATGTCCACCCTGACCTATTTACCCAGGACAACGATGATACCACACCCACGCTTTTATTTATTTATTTGGTTTTGTTTCTAAGGAATGGGTAAATGACTTTCTTTCCTTTTTCACTCGCTTCCCTGCATCGGGGCAACAAACGGGAGGCAAAAAAAAAAAAAAAATGTATAAATTACCTGATAAAAACGTTTTGTAGCATTTACACTGCTTCGGCAGCCATACTGGTGAAGTTGAATTGGCTGATGTAAGAGGAGGTCGTTTCTCGTCCAAGCTGACATTGTTATTGTCAAGATGCCTGTCCAGTTCCAGTCTTTTAACCTTTATCATTTTTTTTCTTTTGAGATATAGGGGAAAGGCAAGAGGCTTTATTTCCCCTCCCCAGATCTTTAACTAAGTTATTCGCTTTTTATTAGCTTTATTTTTGCTTCTTCATCATAATAGCAAACCCCTCATTTAAAATACACTGACTCTGTCTTTCTTTTAGACAGGGCCGGCACGAACTACCCAACCTGAGGTGGGCAAGCTGATTTGGAGTAGCGAGTTGCATTTTGTTACTATTTGATTTTTTCTACCTACATTTATTTTCGTTATAAATTAAACTAAGCACAACTGACTATTAAAGGTAGAAAAATTTTCGAGGATTTTGTCGTCATTCTGGGGTCATTTTTTGCCCTCATCCGTGAATTTGTTTTGCGCATGCTTAGTCTCGAAAAAAAAAAAAAAAAACTATATAAAATTCACTATTTTTGTACCTCGAATCTAGGGTAGCTCCAGATTTTCGTGAACCCATAAAAGGCAATATGTGAGTCTGTGTGTGACTGTTCTCTATGCACGCCTACATTTTTCAAGCTACGCCATTCAAACTTTCTAGGGACACATATCTAAAAAGGAAAGCCAGGTTGACACATACTTTTTGAGTTTTTTAAGTTCAGCAATTTTCTCTTTCGCACTTTTTGGCCAATGAAGCTGAGTTTTTAAATTTGCTCCGTAAAACATCTAAGATGTCAGATGATTGATACATTACGTCACAGAAATCAAATCACGTGTCAAACGCGACTAAAATATTTTTTATTAAAAAAAAAATGAGTCTTTATATTAAATTTTTATTCCGACGTTTTAAAAATTCATTTAGTCAACAAAAAATGTGAATATTTTTCCCCGTAATTTTGAAACAAAAGAAATATTTTTAAAAAATGTGTTTTTTCAAACAAAAACAAAATTTATAAAAAGAAATTGCCAATAGTTAATTTAATTATTTAAGTCTTTTTTTTTTCAGATTAAATACTTCATATTTCAGAAAGAAAAAAAAAGCTGTTTTTCGCTAAATATTTCATGCAGGAAATCAACTGTCTGTAATTCGTGTTTCATTAATGTAACTTTTTCCTCTAAAATTAAATGTCTACATTTTTAAATATTCTTCGAAAATTTCTGAACTGAGAACGAAATAGTTTTTATATTTCTAATTTCAGTAAAACAAAATAATTTTTACTTTTATGTTAAATTCATTTAGTCAACAAAAAATGTAAATATTTTCCCCCGTAATTTTGAAACAAAAATAAACGCAATGCTGTTTACAATGTCACACAACACATCAAATCTTTCTTGCAAATTTATTTCATTTCTGAATACGAGGCCCAAGCCAATGCTCTGGAAGCTATCTTCAATATTCGAGAAGGAGATTCTACTGGATATTTGTTGCTATTATTATTATTTGTTATTGTTGTTATCTACTCCTTTCATTGGCATCTTCTCCAACTACTAAAATGTTCTGAGTTGCACAGGCAACATCGGGCTATGATGCTAGTCTATAATAAACCCCACTCAACCACATGCCAATTTTCAGGTCTCTCACTTGTATTTAGATAAATTGTATCAATTTTTCTAGTTGAATTGTTCATCTATATTGCACCAGCGTTGCTCGGGTGTAATGAAAACTTTAAAACTAATCCATGGTCCTGGAGCTCAGACGCAGCCTAAAGAATATTTGTGTGAAGTTTAGTGAGAATCGGATAAAATTGTGGATTTGTATAAAGGACATACAGACAGATAAACAAACACACAAACATCTTGCCTTTTATATATATATCATCGATTTTCTGCACTATTGTAAGAACTGCAACCTTGAAACTTCTGAATATCGTTTCTTATGTCTTTGTCTATGAGTGTATCAAATTTGATTAAAATCGGACCACTCCTTCTATAACCCGATTTTTTTTTATTATTGTTTTTTCGATATTTATCGGGGGTACCTCAACACAAAACCTAGCTAAGAACACTCGCGGACGCTTATAGTACATCTGTGTAAATTTTCAAGAAAATCGGTTCAGCCGTTTCGGAGTCTATAGGTAACGGACACACACACACACAGACAAACACAGACACAGATAAAGTTTCATTTATAAATAAGTTTAGATAGATAGATATAACCCGTTACTGTAAATAATTAGGTTACAATAAAACTTGTCTTTTATCTGAAAACTAACTTAGAGACGGTGGCTATTAAAGGATGAAAAATCTTTGTTGATTTTGATGTCACTCTGGAGTCGTTATTTTCGTCCAAATCCGTGAATTTGTTTTGCTTATGCTAAGTGTTTATATTAACATCAATAATGTTGATTATGATTATGTTGATTGTAAGCACTTCCGGCTCTAAGATCTAGCGGCAGAGTTTTAATAAACCTGAGTTTACCTCGTCTCGTTTCATCTTTGACTAGAATGTCCAGCGGCCAGTCTAATAATAATTTATCTTTCTGCCTTAAGTCCAATGTCTAAAAAAAAACAAAAAAAAAACACACACACACACACACATGAGATAAAATTAATTCACTGTTTTTTTATCCATAACGTTGAATGTGTTAAAATTATTCAACTTTTTTAAGAAGAAAAATTTCAAGTCGTTTTTAAAAAATTGTCGCCAATCATTGTTCATTTGTTTAAGATGAAATGATCTATTATAACATGCCTTTAAATTGAATTTAGATAATAATGTATATATTTCAATTTTTCTAGTTGAATTGTTCAACTATATTATTGCATATGATCCATTATTGCACATGGGCTGGAATTATCTATTATAACACGTCTCTAATTTGTATTTAGATACATCGTATTTATTTTCAATTTTTCCAGTTGAATTATTCACCTATATTACATATGATGCATTATTGTTCGTAATTAGGTTACAATAAAATTTGTCTTTTATCTGAATACTACCTTAGAGACGGTGGCTATTAAAGGATGAAAAATCTTTGTTGATTTTGATGTCACTCTGGAGTCGTAATTTTCGTCCAAATCCGTGAATTTGTTTTGCTTATGGTAAGTGTTTATAACAACATCAATAATATTGATTATGATTATGATGATTGTAAGCACTTCCGGTTCTACTAAGATCCAGCGGCAGTGTTTGAATAAACTTGAGTTTACCACTTCTTGTGGCATCTTTGTGCTGACTCGAAGGTTCAGCGGCCATTCTAATAATAATTTATCTTTCTACCTTAAGAACAATCGAACGGTAATGTCTCGAGAAAAAGCATAAACAACATAAGATAGGCAGATTCAGTGCGAACTCTGACCTTCAAGTTTGATTGGAAATCGCTGGCATTGCTTTATTATCCTTGCTATCGTAACAATAATTGCTTTTATCTACCTACATATATATTCGTTGCAAATTAAACTGAGCACAACTGACTATTTAAGGATGGCAAATTTTCGCAGATTTTCGTGAATTTCGTTGACATTCTAGGGTCTTTAAAATTCATGAATTTGTTTTACTCATACTGCGTCTAAAAAATAAATAATTTCTGTATGTTTTATCAATCAGTCATTTAGTCAGTTAATTGCCATACATGATACACGCTTTGGGCGATCATGTCTCTAAAGACACAAGACTGACTGAGCAGAAGATTATCCCGCAGTAGGTTGCCATTGCTTTCTGCGGAAGACTAGTTTCCGACCAAGGCTATAGAACCTAATCTGTCCTGTTATTTAACTCATAACTGGAGGGACGAGACAAATTAATACCTTTACCAAGGGTATTTGTGCGGAAGTGAATGCAAAAAAATCAACTGGAATTCGAACTCGGCACCCCGATTTGTCGTTGCGGTGTGTTGCAGTGGATATCGATTCGGAACGACAAATCGGGGAACCGAGTTCGAATTCCAGGATAGATTGGGTTCTATAGCCAGTCTACTGCATAAAATAATGGCAACCTACTGCGGGATAATCTTCTGCCCAGTCAGTCATGGCTTTTTCGAGACATGATTGACGAAGCTTGTATCACTTATGGCTCTTAGTTGACTGACTTTTTATTCATAAGGTGGTAAAATTATTCAACATTTTAACAAGAAAAAACTCAAGTTGATATTCAAAATTGCCGCCAAACATTTAAGATGGAAAATGTGAGTTGTGACTCAGTGTGTATCGGCTTGGAACAAAAAAATCGGAGAGACGAGTTCGAATTCCATTTGAATTCATTGCATTCACTCACGCGAAAATAACTTTGAGAAATATATTCATCCGTATCTTTTCTTAGGCTATGGATTAAATAACGGAACAGATTGGGTTCTATACTCTGGGTTGGTAATCAGTCTACCACAGAAAGTAATGGCAGACTACTGCGTGAAAATCTTCTTCCCAGTCATGTATCATTAGAGACATGATCGCCTATTCGTGTATCACGTATGGAACTTGACTGATGTATTATGACAGATCTTTAACTTGCATTTAGATACATGGTATTTATTTTCAATTTTTCTAGTTGAATTGGTCACGTATATTGCTTATTATCTATTATAACTTGACTGATGTATTATGACAGATCTTTAACTTGCATTTAGATACATGGTATTTATTTTCAATTTTTCTAGTTGAATTGGTCACGTATATTGCTTATTATCTATTATCTAACTAAACTTATTTATAAATGGAACTTTGTGTGTGTTTATCTGTGTGTGTTTGTGTCCGTTACCTATAGACTCCGAAACGGCTGTACCGATTTTCTTGAAAATTTACACAGCTGTACTATAAGCGTCTGCGAGTGTTCTTAGCTAAGTTTTGTTTCGAGGTACCCCCGATACATATCGAAAATCGATAATCGAAAAAATCGGGTCATAGGAGGAGTGGTCCGATTTTAATCAAATTTGATACACGCATAGACACAGACATAAGAAACGATATTCAGAAGTTTCAAGTTTGAATTCTTACAATAGTGCAGAAAATCGATAATATATATATATATATATATATATATATATATATATATATATATATATAAAAGGCAAGATGTTTGTGTGTGTGTCTGTTTATCTGCCTGTATTTTTTTCAGACCTTTCATTTTAGTTTTTGCTTCGGGGTTGACTCTAAGTAAGTATAATTGTTCTTAGTCTCAGCCATGATACCATTTACTCAGAGGACTTATTTAGCCTTCAAAATTCAGTTTATGACGAAAAAAACTTATTTGATATCGATACCAGGAAATCAAAATTTGACTTATATCCATTCATTTTTCTTTCAGTATACGGTTTCGCTTTTACTGGAAACAACTTTTGCTTTTTAGTCTTTCGTGCCAATGTCCAAAGAGTCTGAGCTCCAGGACCATGTATTAGTTTTAAAGCTTTCATTACACCCGAGCAACGCCGGGCTATACTGCTAGTCGTACATAATTAGGTTTCAATAATTTTTTTATTTTACGTGTATACTTTAAATACCTGAGAAGTGTGCTAACAGAGGACGGAAAGTGCGATACTGAGATCCGAAAACGTATTGGTATTGCCAAGGATTCATTACAGAAACTGGGTAAAATATTGAGAGACAGGAAAATTTCGTTGGAAAAAACAGTGCTAAACTGTTACATGATATCTATCCTCTTATGTGGCAGTAAATCCTAAGTAATCTCCTCAAAGATGAATGAAAGACTCGCAGCAACAACAGTGTGAGTCTACAGAATGATGCTGAGGATAGTATGAACCGAATATGTGAGCAACGATGAGGTTTTGGAAAGAATGGATCGAAAAGAAAACTTACACTTAATACTAGGGAGAGACCGTTGAAGTTTCTGGGACACGCAATGAGGACGGAACACTTGGAGAATCTGATACTAACAGGACAGATAGAAGAATAGAGAGACAGGGGAAAACAACTCGTGACATACTGCATAGACTTGAGCAAATTGATGGCAGAGCAGAGTTTGGGAGAAATAACAAGACAAAATATGTTAACAGCTACAAGGTTCAGGAAGTCGTTGAGGGCCTCTTATGTGCCTATGTCCTGAAGGAACATGGCACATAAAAGAAGAAAAAAGAAGTAACTTATCAAAATTGAAATGTAGAGTGGAAGATCCGTATCATAAATTCATAGGTGGTATCATAGCTTCGATGGAAACCCTCTTGATCTTTACACAAGCCCTGCACATTCTCTCTTTCGCTCTTTTTCTTCGGAAAGAAATTTAGTCTCCCAGAAAGCAACACACTGCGCTTTCTAGGCCTCACTTTTTCAACCAACCTGAAGTTGGGTCACTATGTTGGGTCAGAATGTTTTTCGGCGGACCTGAAGCAGACTATCGCCACGTTTAATTTCGTTGTTTTCTTCTTTTTTTTTTTTTTACTTTTTTCAGCGCAGTCCTATCGTCCTATAGTCCTATCAGACAGCCCTCTCCCGAAAACACTGGGAATTAAAAGAGAATGACCTAAATCCACAGATAAAATGGAAGTTCATAGGTAAGGCAGGTACTCCTAATAGCTTAGAGGATAGATTCAATCTATGTTTAATAGAAAAAAAAAAAATTTTGAAATTTCAATATCCGAATGTACTTCTGAATAAACGTAAAGAAATCATTAGTATGTGTCATCACCGTAATAAATTTGAATTTCAATAATTATCTCATTCTTCCATTTATTCATAATACAATTTGTTCTTTACATAAACTAGGTTTTAAAATTTGGCAAACCTTTCCCTCCTATCTACCACTACTAACCCAATAGTCAAGCCACATGCCCCCCCCCCGCTACCAAAAGAGAAATTACTACTAAGATTCCCCTCGGGTTAACCCCATAGTAACCAACATTCCCCACCCCTTCCCAATTGAAAATTTTTCTCATTCTTTGATTAAAGGGGGTTGTCAATGCATGTCGTGAACTGACATGTTAAAATAGCTATTTCCCTCGATATATTATCTGAATTTACAGATATACAGTATCGGCTATAATTATTAGACCACCCCAGTGTTTTAAAAAATTATGTATTTCCTACTATTTTTTAGTATTCATTGCCAAGTGAATAATTGTAAATGAAAATAGAATGTTTTTTTGTTTGTTAATACTGCATAATAACATGTGCATCAAATGAATTTATAAATATTTAATAATTACTTTTATTGCAGTGTCATCAATGAAAGAATGAAGAAAATTTAGGGTGATTCGGATGAGTTCATATTTGCTTCTTTGCCTTGTAAAACTTTGCAAAGCAATAATAACAAAAAAAAAAATTCTATATTTTAAGAATTATCCACTTAAAAATAATATGAAGTACATCATTTTTTTTTAAAACTGGGGTTGCCTAATAATTATGCCCGGTAGTATATATATATATATGTCTATATATATACCTCCAATTGAAAAAAAAAAAGCGAGAAGATTGGAAAAGAGAAAACCGGAAACCGCACCCTTCTCTTTTCCAATTTTCTCCCCTTTTTTTTCAATTGGAGTAGATAGACTAAACTATTGCCCGGTTTACACTCCACCCACATCTATTGAACAGGTGAAGAGGCTCATCCCTTGTTCCCTGTTTAGGATGTGGTTTCCGGCTTTCACTTTTCCAATCTTTTCACTCCTATGTAGCCCCCTGCACATCAGTGGCGTTACCGCCTTGCTCGGGGTGATATGATTAAAAAAAAAAAATCCGTTACAAAACGCATTAACTCCGACACATTTTTAATATTATTTTAAACATTATTTTAATAGGTACTCGTATTTGTGTATCTTGAATATCCATTATAAATAATGTTTAAACAAACAAATTAAAAATGTCAGAATTAATCCATTTTGTAACAGATTTTGTAAATGAATTGACTTTGTTTATATTTCTTTTTATTAGAATTAGGTATTTATTATGCTTGGTGATATTAGTCGTTCTGGGAGGCACAGTCCTGTGGGTAAAAGGAGCTTAGCAGATATACATCACGGAATATGTGAATGAGCGGCGCTATATCGATTTTAATCTGGGGCCCGTGGTTTAGTTGGTATGAGGTTTGCTTAATAGCGTAACTGTCTGGGTTTCAATTCCTGGTAGTGGATGCTCACTGCTGATGAGTCCCAAATATAGGACGAAAAGGCCGTCCAGTGCTTTCTGCATTCTGTTGAGGTTTAATTAAAACTCGACGAACTTCACTTAAAAGATATATATATATACCGAGCGCCTATAGCTCAGAGATAGAATCGCCGACTGACGCCAATTCGGTCGGGTTTCAATCGTGGGTTAAAAAAGTAATCGTATGAAAAGCTGTGGTACAGCGAAACAGATCTGTCTGTGGAAGACTATATATAGACTATATATAAATGACAGGAGATAGTAGAGAGCCATAGTTCCCCGCGTTCTGAACCGACACGCCAGATAGAAAAAGAGGAATGAGGTTGCGTGAATGTATGACAAAAAAGGAAACGTAGTAAAATAACAAATTTCACTCAGCGCTACTAAGGACAGGAACTTGTGGAGAGCCATGATTTTTTATGTTAGGAATGAACAACAAGAAGAACAAGAAGAAGGTGATTGTGTAAATTGATGGCAGAACAGGATTTAGGAGAGATTGCAAAAAGACACAACTAACAGTTACAATGGGAAGATGTTGTGGAGAGCCAAAATCGCCAGCGTCCTAAAGAAAAAGGATATTGCTGCGAATCCTGGATTTCAACTTGTCGTTATATGCGGCAAAGAGATACAACGCATGGACTACCTAAAGAATTTGAGTTTGAGTTTTGTTTAACGGCATATCAATCTCTGTGGGTTATTTATTGCCAAAAAGGTGTTTTTTTAAAGTTCAGTTATAGTAAAAAGGTTGATTTAGTTTATTTATTTTTAGAAAACTGAAGATGTCTTCTAGTTTTGTATTCAAAAATGTATTGGTGGTGATATTTTTTCCCTTTAAAAACGTATTATGTCAATAATTTGTTCCTTTAAAAATGTATGATAATAATTTTTTCTTTCAAAAATATATATTTTTCTATAAAGGTTTATTTTTATATTTTCATAGTCTCTTTAACCCAGTTTGGTAGGGGATAATTATTTGTCCATAGCTGGGACCCAAAAAGGTGGTCCCACTCAGAGTTAAGGTGAACCTGCGAATAATAGCAGTTAAGAGGTGGTTTCATGTACCTCGCAACCTCCCAATCAGAGGCCTTGCTGCTGGATGCAGTTTACCGTCATACCTAGGGTCCCATATCTAAAGAGCTTGTATAAATACATAGTAGATCAAGGTTACTTTCAGCAAAAAGTCGTGCATTGCGGTGGAGTGGATATCGGCTCGGAACGAGAAATCGGAGAGCAGGGTTTGAATTCCTATTAAATTTGGTGCATTCACTTACGCGTAACAATCCGTTTCTTCTCCCTCCAACTATGGGTTAAATAGCAGGACAGATTGGGTTCTACTGCCTTGGTTGGCAATCAGTCTAGCGTAGAAAATAATGGCAACCTAATACGAGAAAATCTTCTGCCCATTCACTCATGTTCATTTCAAGACATGATCGCCTAAGCGTGTATAATGTGTTAACAGACTGACTGAGCAAAAGGACAATCTTTAGAAAAGAGCTAAAAAAGGACAGAGCGTTGTGGAGAGCCATGATCGACGACGTTCTTGTCGTGTCAAATTTATTACTGAGTTTTTTGTGCTGTTCGTTTTGTTTTTAAGGGATGAATTGTGTGTATGTCTTTAGGTAAATAAAAAAAATGCAAAAGGAAAAAGAAAAAGAAAGAAAAAAGTCCCATTGCAGTGGATATCGTTTTTATTTATTTCTGTTTTTTTCAGGCAAGAAAAAATTAAAAAACTATCACCCACAAAAGAAAACCAAAAGCAAAAATAAATAATTAAATAAATAAATAAAACAAAACACCCCACTCAAAAAAAAAAAAAAAAGAAAAAAAAAAAAAGAATGAAAAAAAAAACCCGTCTTAATTAATTGGCTTGTGGATATTCGCCATAGTCTTTTTCGATCTCAATATTAAACGAATTACCAAAACATGCTTATAAATCCTCAGACTAACAATGACAAAAACTACGAATCCAATTCGCTCCTTGCTGACTTTTACGTTCGTGTAACATTGATTCGCTTCCTCATGTGACTGACCCGATCGTTTGTTTTATATTCGTTTATATTCGGTTTATTATTTACTGTTACTATTATAGGTGCTTCCGTTAGCGTGAGTTGACATTTCCCTTCCAAATAACTGGTAAATTCAATTTGGTTTATTCATTTATTTATTTATTTATTTGGATATTTATTAAAACGTTTCCTTGGTCTTCCGATTGTGACAGGAATCGGTAGACATAAAAATGACTCGTGGCAATTTTGGGTCGCGTTCTCTTTCTTTTGTTTTCGAACGCATTTTGTAATTATTTGCAAGAATAAATGTTTCTTTCTTACTTAAGTTCTATTCAGTGTTCTGCGGGAGAAATAATTTTAGCCTTCCGTAAAATCTATCTATCTATCTATCTATCTATCTATCTATCTATCTATCTATCTATCTATCTCATTCTGTTCATATCTATCTATCTATCTATCTATCTATCTATCTATCTATCTATCTCAATTTGTTCATATGTTTGTATATTTCTATGTATCTCTTTCTCTCTCTTTATTTCTTTCTATTCTTGTCCGTCTCTCTCTCTCTCTTTATCTATCTATCTATCTATCTATCTATCTATCTATCTATCTATCTATCTATCTATCTGTGTGTTCCTATCTGTAACCCCCCCCCCCCATATATATATATATGTATATATATTTTTAAATTTTTCCTTCTTCGTTCCTGATTATCTTGATGCAATTATTTTTTTCTGCTTATCTTCTCCCTCCGTTTCTATAACCTCTGATTTAAAAGCTCTGCTCCATCCACTTGCAAAAAATTATCGACCTTCACAGATGTCCTCGTATTTTCTTTCTTTCTTTCTTTCTTTCTTTCTTTTCTCTCCCCTCCCCGGGTAATGCCTTATCAATCATTACTTTCTTAAGGACTTTTTTCTTCTTTTCCAGCCATTATTTTACATTTATTCCCATCAGTCAATTTATCTACCCATTTTCCTGATTGTGTCGAGATTTTTTTCACCGTCCACCCAGCACCCCACTTAATGCTTCCTATTCATTTTCGAAGTAAATGGAAATGATTTAAAATGCACGCCGATATCCATACTGGGTACAAATCTCTTCTTAATAGTTCAGACTGTATCTGTAATTATATCTATATGTAAAACCCCGTGTTTCTCCTTTAAAAAGGACAAAACCTGTTACGCTAGTACATGCTAACCCTTAAAATATTTTCTTCTGTTAATGTAGATTGTGTTAAATAAAATAACACTCTGCCATCTCATAACTAATCATTGCTATTTCACATTTAATAACAATTTTTGCAAACAAAATTTGTTTTACCGATGGGATCACCTCTTAGTGGAGTAATAGCATGCATTTTCTTAAAATTTCTCGAATCTGATCTTTTCCAAAATATTTTAAGTAAACAATCAACTTACTTTCGATATATTGACGATGCTCCATTAACATATATATATATATATACTGACTTATCGGATCTTGTAGATAAACTAAAGTCGAACATACGATAGAATTTACATACGAAATGAAGAACACAATCACGTTAGCTTTCCTTGACATCATGTTACACCTCGTTGACAGTAGCCTAAAATTTAGTGTCGACCAAAAATCAACTAATAAAAATAAGCTAACAAATGTCTATTCCCATCAACAAAATAAAATCCGCGATAATCATTGGATTCTACTTAAATGCATTCAAAATTTGCAGCCATCAGTATATATCAGTTGACTGAGAAATGTTCCATTTAACGATGGTGTATCAAAAATACTTTTACAAACTTTAGGGATGAGTTTCTCACAACAAAACAATGCCAAAATTATATATAAGCTTATCTCCGCAAGTCTACGGCTATATCGTGTTGAATACACCGGTTCTCGTCTGATCACCGAAGTTTAAGCAACATCGCACCAGGACAGTACTTAGATGGGTGACCGTTTGTGAATACCAGTTGCTGTAAACGTAAGGACCATTAAAAAACAGTTTGTTACGGAAGCAGTAACAAAAAGTTACCGCCCTACGCACCAGTGGGTGTAAAAACGGTGAGATGATGATATGTCCGCAAATCTCTCGTTTTTGAGTTACTGAGTTTAAAGAAAGTTTACGGTAGATGGCGATGTGTTCCTATGTAGACTAGGTTACATTTGTTATTTGTGTACATTTGTCATTCAAACGTCTTCAACGTTTAATGTGTGTAATAGTGAGTTGACTGTGAAATGTTCCATTTAAAGATGGTAGGATATTCATATTGTGAGCAGGAAAATATTATAAATTAAAAATGTCGTTTATGGAATTCATTGCCAAGTATTTGGGTGACCATCGACATATCCTTCTGTTTGAAACGCATATTATGTTGGATCTGAAAAGACCTCAGTAGTCACCGCATGGTAGCGTAGGGAGGCTCAGGGATGGGTCTCTCTTTATCTCTTTTACTTGTTCTTTGGTGTTTTCGATATTCTCGAATCCAGTGGCGATTTTCCGGCGGCCAGAAGGGGCCCAAGACCCTTCAAGAATTTTGACTGGTCCCTAGGTTAGCCCCCCACTCCATTTACAAGTTTCAGAAATTTAAGAAACTTATCATTCTTTGATTTTGATAAGATTTCATCTTCAGCATTTTTTCCCTCTGCGTTTTTCTTTTCTATTTATCTTTTTAAGGACACATACGTTGAAACAATAACTGTTTATTTGGTCATTTCTGTTGTAAAGAAAAATGTAAATATTGATTTTTTTTATATCGATTGTCATAGACTTCAAAAGAAACATTTTTATGAACATGTCAAATCGGAGTAGATAGACTAAACTATCGCCCGGTTCACACTCCACCCACGTCTATTGAACAGGTGAAGAGGCTCATCCCTTGTTCCCTGTTTAGGATATGGTTTCCGGCTTTCTCTTTTCCAATCTTTTCACTCTTATGTAGCCCCCTGCACACCAGTGGCCTTACTGCCTTGCCCGGGGTGATATGATTAAAAAAAATAAATACAGAGACCAGTTTAAAAGAAAAACAAACAAAACAACCAGATAGATAGAAACAGATATGTTGTTAGGGAGGGGAAGAGACTTAATAGTCATATTTTTATATCTGAAATAATGTCCTCAAACTTGATATTTAGATACATAGGCAGTCAGTGATTTATGGCCGAGTGAAAGGATTGGTCAGTAACTTTCTTCCAATCCACTGATTGAGTTTGACCTCTTCTTCTCAGAAAAATCTCGGCCTCTAACACACACACACACATATATATATATATATATATATATATATATATATATATATATATATTAGTCATCCACATACGAGCCTGTTTCGCTGTATCACAGCTCATCATATGTAAATAATTGAATAATTAAAGAACATGGTATCTATTTGTATCAATATAAAATTATTACTTTTAGAAAAACGAATGTAAAGGAAATTCTGATACAAATGTAAAGTAAATACTATTTGAAAGAATATCTCATTTAATAAGATGGATGGGCTTGAGTGTTCACAAACAGACGATTCCATTTGATAACACACGAAAGACATCACGTGAAATCAGTCAGTTGAGTGCCATACGTGATACAGGGTTGGGCGATCATGTCTTGAAAAAGACACGACTGATTAGGCAGATTTTCCAGATTGTCATTACTTTCTGCGGTAAGACTAGTTGCGAAAAAAACGAGAGAACTCAGTCTGTTCTGCTATTTGGCCCTTAGCTGGAGGGAGAAGTAGCGAAATAATACCCTTCCGAAACTTATTTGTGCGTAAGTGAATGCAACGAATACGACTGGAATTGGAACTCTGCTCACCAAATTCCGCGCTGATACCCACTGCACTACAGCGCACTTCCTATTTCTATCATTCGTCGTAAAATTGTGCTAATGTGAAAAACCCAAGTTCACTTAAGTAAGTAGTTGTAAAAGACAATATTAATCGCGTTTTGAATAGAAAAAATTAAATTGAAGATGTTTCTCTTAGTTTCAAACCGAAACAAGATACATAAACTCAATGAGGACATATATATATATATATATATATATATATATATATATAAATGTTACGGAAATTAACGAAATTTAACGAAACTTGGTTATAAGCAACCGATAATTTGTAATGAATTATTTTGAACATTATTTTTACCGATACTCGTATTTAAGTAGATATTCTGTTTTTAATTAAACAGTATTTTATATTTATATCTACCGGCCTGATTATTTCACGATAAATTTTTTATGACGAAAATGTGTGCTACCCAGCAGGATTCGAGTCATGAAAAAATCGTGAAATAATCAGGCCGGTAGATATAAATATAAAATACTGTTTAATCAAAAACAGAATATCTACTTAAATACGAGTATCGGTAAAAATAATGTTCAAAATAATTCATTATATATATATATATATATATATATATATATATATATATATATATATATATATATATTATGCTCTCATTACGATTGATCTTTCTAGAGAAGAGAATTTGAAAAACAGTTTCCACTTCTGCTATACAGGCGTGACTCTTCAGAAATGAATTGAGTTCTTTCGGTGACTGGCATGAGTATACATTGCTTATATACAACACGTTAAAATTTCCCTTCTCTGATTCCATGCGCTTATGATTTAGGGAGTAGCTACTCTGACTGACACCAAATCGGTCGAGTTTCGATCCTGGCCAGAAGCAAGTGGATGTGTCTAGCCACACTGATGAGCTGTGATACAGCAAAGCAGGCTTGTATGTGGATGACTAATATATATATATATATATATATATATATATATATATATATATTGTTTTTCTTTAATCCGAAGTGGAAGAGTAGGAAGGTAAATTAACCAAAAACCCCTCTAAACTAAGGGCCTTCGCCATTTTGAAAAACAATGTCGATGACGTGATGTAGAGTCTCTATTAGAGATCCTATGTCGAAATTTACATCCGACACCTTCGAATTTTGAAAATTTTCTCTAATTTATATATATATATATGTTCTCATTGAGTTTATGTATCTATATACAGAGTGTCCATAAAGTCCGTGTGCACTTTAAAAAATTATAACTTTATTTATATTTGTGATAGAAATAATCTGTAAAGATTGAGCTCGAACAATTAAACTTGAAAGACAATACGATGTTTCAACAAGATGGAGCTTTGCTCTGCGTTTTAGACATTTTCTAAATCAGGAATTTCCTAACAGATATCGTAGGGCAGCAATAAAGCTTCTCCACCTCTGCCTATCTTGGGCCAGACTAGTCAATGAACCCCAAGAGTACTGCATGGCTTCCATTTCATTCTTCACGGTACTTCTCAATGTCGTTCTTGGTCTTCTTCTCTTTCTTTTGCCATCTGGGGTCCAATGCAGTGCTGTTCTTGTGATTGACTGTGGATCTTTCCGGAGCACATGCCCAATCCATCTCCACCGCCTATTTGTAATGATGGTGCCCATGTTTCTCTTGCTTGCATTTCTTCATTGGAGATCTTCTCTGGCCAAAATATTCTCAGTATTCGTCCGAGGTATATGGTGTGAAAGGATCGAAGTTTGGCGAGATCCGCCTTAGTCATTCTCCAGCATTCAGATCCATAGAGGAGAGTAGATACAACACAGCTCTGGTATAGCTTGAGATTTGTGTTGGTGCTGTACTGTGTTGATCTCCAGATTTTGTTCATTTCCTTAAACAAACTCCTGGCCTTGCCCAGTCTGCTTTGAATACCGTCTTTCGGGCCACGCTCGGGTCTGATGATACTGCCCAGGTAAGTGAACTTGTCTGTATGACGTAGTCCTTCTCCATTCACTTTGACAGGAGCAGGTCTGTTCACGTTCAATGACATCATTTTAGTCTTCTTGGTGCTAATCCGCAACCCTATCTGCTGTCCAAAGTTTTCCAGTCTGCTAGTCTATGTATATGTTAATTGTGTATGCAACCAAACCTAATTCATCAGAAGATTTGAAAGCTAAAATAATTAATGTGAGTTCAGGAATTACCATAACTCAGTTGCAAACTTCAAAATCATATTACCCTTTGTATTGCTAATGATGGAGAACATGTGGAAACTTAAATAAAATTTCAATAAACCTTAAAAAATACCGATTTACTTCTTTCCAATCCTTTTTACAACTTATTTCTATCGGAAATACAAATAAAGTTATAAATTTTTAAAAGTGCACATGAACTTTATGGACACCTATATATATATATATATATATATATATATATATATATATAAATAACTAAATAGACTCTGTAAGTATGTAGGCCGTAAATTTATACTAAAATAAACTTTCAAAAAACCCACTAACAAACAGAACCTAATTCCGTTACAATCCGGTGCACTAAGGCGTCGGATAAATGAGGAGAAAAAAAAGAAATCCGCGGAACAAGAACAAGACATTCAATACTCCGCAGTAAAGAAAAAAAACCCAAACGGAACCAACCACAAGAAAAAGTGCTCGATACAAAGTACAAAAAAAGATATACAAAAGTAGAGCAAAGACACACAAAAATCCAAAGCGAGCCAAAACCTACCGCGGTTTCACACTACGGATCGTCAGGGCTCGATCCGTAGTGTGAAACCGCGGTAGGTTTTGGCTCGCTTTGGATTTTTGTGTATATATATATATATATATATATATATATATATATATATATATAGATAGATAGATAGATAGATAGATAGATAGATAGATAGATAGATCGTCGGAACCCGGTGTAGAAACGAAAGACCAATCGAGCCGTCTTCCCTCCGAAGTTTCCCTCAAGATAGCAGGCGTTCAATCGTCACAATAGCATCCAGTAAAGCGAACGATTGGAGGCCTCAGGACTCTTCATGGCCTCGACCTCCTCTCTAACTCGGAACGGGTGGAACGGGTCGAATAAGATGATTCGTTGAGTTTTGCCTAGCTCTATATCATATTGCTCGGGATAGTACCCATTGAGCTCTCTGTATGGATCTATCTGTTTAATAGTTTGTGGCAGGAGGGACGGTCAGCCATGTCTGGTACAAGGTCAATTCACAAACACAGCCGACAATCTTCATTACTTAAGGTTTTATCAGAATTCTCAGAATTATCAGCAGGTGTATTCGTATATAACTTTTGCATGTTTAAATACAAATTTATTAATACAACGGAATAGCATGAATCGGTAGATTTTATGTTCAATGAGAAACAGTATTAAGAAGTTAAGGGCATCAAGAGTTCGTAGTAGTAACTTGTGTGTGTGTGTTTGTATGTGCGTTATCGTTGGGTAGGAATGCCTTTGAAGTAGTCGCTCAGTCTTAAAGGGTTCAGTTCCGTTATCAAGTAAAAAATTAGACAGACGGGTGAACGATGAAGAGAAAGGAGGTGAGAGAGAAAGAGAGAGGTAATAATAGCGATCGCTTGACGCTTGTCAAGGGTACATGTTAATTCCGCACGTCATCTTCCCTCTGGCGACAGGCGAACTTGGCCCGTCTTTTATTTCGTTTGTGGGGCTCGAAAAGGTCATTTGGGAATTCACTCATTTCACGGCCTTTCCATAGGACGACGAACAAACTTCGCGTCGGTTCGCGAAAAGGTCCGGAAATAATTTGTTTCTGATTATTAAAAATGATTTGAATTTTGTTTTTAGATGTTTTCTAGTTTTCTATTAGGCGAAAAACATTTCGTATCAAGGTGTGAAATTTCACGAGTTTTGTTTATGGGTTCGCTTTTGCGTGTGTGTTAAGGAAAGTTTGTAAATTCGAGTCTTTTTTAATTTTTTTACAGAATCAATGAGTCAGTGCTTAGCATTTGAATTTTAAATCTAGATCTTGTTTGTTCACTACAAATTTATATTAAATGGTCGTGTTTGTATTATCCTCACTGTTTAAGGGTTTTACATCATTAGCTATATATATAAATATATATATTATTGAAATGTAATTAATAAAATATTTTCGCGATACAAAATTTTCTGTGTTTCGGAAACATGAGAAATTCTGTGTTGGGAAACTGTTAAATTAATTATTTTACAATAATATTCAACTCTAATTTTGTATTGAACAGAGTAAAATTAAAAATAAACGTTAAGGAACAGTAAATTTCTTATTTTTCGTTCTTCACATTATATATGTATATATATATATATATGTATATATATATATATAGATATAAGCAAGAAAACTAACCCCGACGAGTGAAGGTATTATAACGGTGTCCTCATGAAACTTCGAAGTCGGCATGAACCTGCTCAGTTAACACACACATACACACACACACACACACACACACACACACACACATATGTATATACATATACACTACCAATCATAATTATTAGGTCAACCCAGTTTTTAAAATAATATGTATTTCGTACTATTTTTTTTTATTTATTGCCAAGTGGATAATTCTAAATGAAAATAGAATGGTTCTTTTGTTATTATTACTTTGCAAAATTTTACAAGGCAGGCAGGAAACCTTTGCTTCGGCCAGTCAATAATAAGAAGAGACTAGCATGAGGAAGAGAGCACAAAAACTGGACACCAGAACAGTTCATTTGATGCATATGTTATTGTGCAGTATTAACAAAGGAATCATTCTATTTTTATTTAAATTTATCCACTTGTCAATAAATACTAAAAATAGTATGGAATACATAATTTCTTGTAAAAAATTGGTGAGTGGGGGTGCTAATAATTATGGCCGGTAGTGTAGCTCAGCTGAAAATATTACTGAAAGGTGCCCAGTCTCGAGAAGCAGCTCTCAGCGGCATTAACTCCCTCGTTGCACTAAAGAGAAAGGATCGGTTGCGGAGTTTGGGCAATTTTTGAACCTGGCCTTGTTGCAAGCGTTTGGGCTCGAAATATTAAACTAAGCTTGTGCCACATCCTGCCAACAATATTATAAAATAACTCTTTGCATTTTGGCTATGATCAAAGCGTAGCATCTGTTCTTATCAGGTTAATCAGATTTGTAATCTCAACTTTTTCTTTCATTCATTTTTTCGCTGAAACCAAGTCGTGACGAAAGAGAATAGCCCATTACTTATGAGGTATTCTTAGCAAAGCCTAACGCTCGGGCCAAATAACGAATGTAGGAACAAGCACAATGATAATCAGGCAAGTTAAGTGCCATACGTGAAACACACTCGGGCGATCATGTCTTGAAAGAGACATGACTGACTGGACAGAAGAATATCCCGCAGTAGGTTACCATTGCTTTTGCGGTAGACTGGTTGCCGACGAAGGCTATAGAATCCAATCTGTCCTGTTATTTAACCCATAACTGGAATGAATAGGCGGATTAATACCTTTCCCAAGGTTATTTGCGCGTAAGTGAATGCAATGAATTCAGCTGGAATTCGAACTCGGCTCCCCGATTTCTCGTTCCGAGCCAATATCTAATACACTATAACGCACATCCTGAAAATAGGATAATGTTATTGTGTCAAGAATGGGTTAATTGTTTTAATCCATAAAATTAAAGGGGTAAAATAGTTTGGTCTAGAGTATGAAAGACTGTCCACGTTAAGTATTTGATTATTCAGGAGCAAATGAAGGCTCTCTAAACTGTTCGGAGGCGTATTAAATCGGGTCATAAAACCGCAATTTTTAAAAATAAGACATTAGTTTTTCACCCTTTCGTTTCCTCAAAGCGTGGCGAAATAATATTTATCCACTCAATTATCTTCAGACATGTTGGTTTTATTTAATGGTTGGTCGTTTGTCAAATACGTGCCCAAATGCCCTATAAATTAGGTTGCGATGAGATTCCTACAAGAAATCATTTGACAGGACGAAGCAAAAGAAGATAAAGACGTTCTGATAAGATCTCAACCTCTTAGTCTTTTCAGCCAAAGAATTACGAACATGTCAAACAAAATGATCAAATGAATAATTAAAATTTTAATCAAATGGGGTCAAGCCGATTATGTTTGACCTCGACCTCAATCAGATAAATAAAAAAAAGTTAATTTCAGTTATAATGGTAATAAAGATTTTGTCGAATATTAGAAGTTTACAACTATCTACCTACAATGATGAATGGAGGATGAAATGTCGACGACATAGGTATTCATATTATTAGGATAAGAATGATCTTGAACAGAAAATCAATATTCTCTACTAGATAGATCTATCTATCGCCCGGTTCACACTCCACCCACGTCTATTGAACAGGTTAAAAGGCTCATCCCTTGTTCCCTGTTTAGGATGTGGTTTCCGGCTTTTCTCTTTTCCAATCTTCTCACTTTGTTTTTTTTTTCAATTGGAGTAGATAGATCTATCTATCGCCCTGTTCACACTCCACTCACGTCTGTTGAACAGGTTAAGAGGCTCATCCCTTGTTCCCTGTTTAGGATGTGGTTTCCGGCTTTTCTCTTTTCCAATCTTCTCACTTTGTTTTTTTTTTCTTCAATTGGAGTAGATAGAATTATCTATCGCCCTGTTCACACTCCACTCACCTCTGTTGAACAGGTTAAGAGGCTCATCCCTTGTTCCCTGTTTAGGATGTGGTTTCCGGCTTTTCTCCTTTTCAATCTTTTCACTATTACGTAGCCCCCTGCACATCAGGGGCGCTACCGCCTTGCTCGGGGTGATACGATTAAAAAAAAAGTGTTTTAAGAAATAGCACTCAAGATTAGTCAGTTAAGTGCCATATGTAATACAATGGCATCGTTTTCTGTCTCCTTTGCATCATGTCAAGAATCTCTTCGGTCATCTACTCGTTTTTTCTTCTACGTCTGATTTCCTTTGTTTGCTGATGTCGGTATCCCTTCCTTTAGTGAGTCCCATTTCCCGTGTCCTTTTCCAATATAGGGCTCGAGAATGTTTATTAAATTGGCCTTGAGCCAAACACAGCAGAACTCCCCACAAGTTAGGATTATCATCATCAGAAGATTGAAAGAATATAAGTGTTTCGTTTGTAAGATAAGTGGATTTTTATTAGCTAAACGGAATAACATCAGTTTGTAGGAAGTAAAATTATTAACTGTGTAAATGTTCAAAGAGAAAATGTAGTACGGAGTTGAGTGAATCCAGAATTCGTTGTTGTAGCGAAATGTGCATTTTCAGAAAAGATTAACAAAGTAGTAATAAAATATGTGTTCCTTTCTTTCTTTTAGCGTTGGGCGAGAAAGTGAAAGGAAGGAAATGCAATAAAGAAAAATTGTACTTATTGACGTTAAATTTTAGAAGTCAATTGAGGTGCCTTGTTTTTGTTGGTGGTGTCTTCTTCTTTGTGGACGGCTAGAATAGTGAGGGCGAAGAAAAAGAGATAAAAGAAAACAGCATGCAAGAAAGAAAACGAGAAGAAATGTATGTCTTCGAGGCATGTCAGGCTCAGCACTTTGAAATTTCTTTCTTTTGTCAAATCTTGGCGGTGTCGTATCTGATCTTGCTCCCATCTGGCTGATTCCACTTCCTTTCTTTATATAGTATCAAAAAACTTTTTCACACCGGCTTGTTAACTTCTCTCAATTTTGTAAATAGATCCCTTTCATTGGTTAAAAAATTAATTAACACTGTATCGCGAAATTTGGCTTCGTCTTTTTCCTTCAGTACGGGGTCAATCCTTTTTCTTATTGAGCAGAATTAGATTTAACACTGGGTTGCGAAATTTGTTAACAGTGAAGAGAAGAGTTACTGTTACACTATTTACATTATTCGGACGATTGTCTTCATCTTTGATGCCATTTGTACGCCCCGGCCTTTCGGCCCTTGTACGCTCCGGCCAGATGCTAGGAATTTTGAATCGAACCCTTTATTACAATCACTGTGGTATATCATTCTCATTCCTTGCGTAGAGCCTCTTTTTGGTAGTCATTAGTTATCTCCCTCTAACCCTGCAAGTTACTTGTTCACCACTGCTGTAGACTGGTATTGAACTCACAACTCTTTGGATCAAATCACAGGAACTAATCAACGTCTATATCCACTAAGCTTAAATACTAACTCATCTCAGAAATATTGATGAGTTACTTTTAATTCCGTATTCACCACAATACACGCTTGGACGATCAAAGCTCGAAAGTGACATGAGTGTCTGGACAGAAGATTTTCCCGCATTATTTTGCTATTACTTTATTCGGTAGAATGGTTGCCAACCAAGACTATATAACCCAATCTGTCCTGCTATTTAATCCATAGCTGGAGGGAGAAGTAATTAATTTTATTACTATATTAATAACTAATAATTAATAGGGGATCAGTTTATTACTTCATAACAATGGAAAACTAATCCCCCATTTTATGCTCAGTAGAAGCTTTACTTATGTTTTCAGCTATTATATTCAGTCAGTCAGTTAAATACCATACGTGATAGACGTTTGGGCGATCATGTCTCGAAAGAGACTGACTGGGCAGAAGATTTTCCCGAAGTAGGTTGACATTACTTTTTGCGGTAGACTGGTTACCAACGAAGGCTATAGAATTTAATATGTTCTCTTATTTAACCAATAGCTTGAGGGAGAAGAGATGGATTATATCATATTATTATATTAATATATAGTAATTAGTGTGGGGGAGGGTCAGTTTATTACTTCATAACAATAGAAAACCGATCCCCTATTTTGTGCCCAGTATATTTACTTATATTTCTAACTATTATATTCAGTCAGTTAGTTAAGTGCCTCGAAAGTGACATGACTGACTGGATAGAAGATTTTTACACGGTAGGTTGCCATTACTTTGTGCGGTAGACTGGTTGCCAACCAAGACTTTAGAATCAAATATGCCCTGTTATTTAACATAGCGATAAGGAAGAGACTGATTAATACCTTTCCCAAGGGTATTTACGCGTAAGTGAATGCAACGAGTTTAACTGGAATTCGAGCTCGGCTCTCCGATTTCTCGTTTCGAGTTTTTATCCACTGCACCACAACACACATCCGCACTCACTTTCCAAAACCAAAACCTTGATCCAGAATTGAAATGAAAGCAGTGGCGGCACATGCGCTGAACCAAATTGTAAAAAGCTTGGATGTAAATTTAATCAATACTAAACATTTAAAATGCTTAGGAATATGGCGATTTTTTTTAACCGTGTTCACCCAAGCAAGGGAGTAAAGCCACTAA
Organism: Ascarosepion bandense; assembly: GCA_037127315.1. Taxonomy (NCBI): domain Eukaryota; kingdom Metazoa; phylum Mollusca; class Cephalopoda; order Sepiida; family Sepiidae; genus Ascarosepion; species Ascarosepion bandense. The sequence goes on along the minus strand of JBBBDQ010000514.1, from coordinate 2,038,405 downwards.
GATACAAACGGGTAACATGATGTGGCAGAATTAGAAAAATTATTAAGGAGCGAGTAACGAAGACAGTATACATTGATTAGCCTTGCATTTAAATTTTTTAATATTAATGATAGAGTCGGTAATGAGTTCCACAATCGAAAAGAGAGAAAAGAAACTGTTAGCATAGAACTCACGGTTACCTCTAACCAACTCAACTGCAAATTGATGAAATTTCGACATTCATTATTGCGCTTAAATAAAAAAATAAATCTAGGTACCAGCTCAACTGGAACAATTAACATGAAATTATTTATTCTTATTAATTTGTGAACATGCATCAGGCCCTTTCCCAGCTGTCGTTGCACACCGACAAAATAGAGAATCAAAATGCAACGTGGATTAATCATTGTCCGGTCTGTGGAAAACTCGGTTATGCTTACAGTCGTTATAACTGTATATAGGGTATATCCGAATGTAGGTCTATATTAACCTACATAAACACCCAGATAAGCAGATATCCGGAATAACACATCTACATATAATATGGAAAACAGGGTACACATTTTTTCTTGACTGGACATTTTTTCTTTTCTTTTTTAAATAAGGCCACCCTCTGGAAAGCAGTAAATCCACCAGGGGTTACTGGGTGTAGAAGAATTAGAGGCAGAAACATTACTAATGAGCAAGAATAAAAAGAGTAATCGGGAGAACAGTAAATAGAGGTTAACACTGCATTTAAATTTTTGAAGATTAAAATTGGTGGGAATGCATGGAGCCGGAAAGGAGTTCCATGAGCGAGAAGTGCGAGAAAAAGAAACTGATGGCATAGAACCTACGGCTACTTCTAGCCAACTCAACTGTAAATTAATGAAATCTCAAAGCTCGTCTAGTACTGCGCTAAATGTTTTTTAAAAAAAATCTAGGGAACAGAGCGAAAAACCCAACCAAAAAATTACCATGAAAGTATTTATAGAAAAGGCACAGGGAGAAAACTTATGGCGGTGAGAAAGTGACTGCAGTCGTGAGACCAGATCATATTGATAGTGTCATAGTGACATCATATTGCTGATTTTTCTCTAGATTTTATCAAGGGGCTATAACAAGAGGCACTATTCGAAGCATGGCCCATTGGTAGAATTATAAATACGTGAAATAGACTCTTTCTTCCCATCGATGGAGTATTTCCATCTTTTCTCTACTATGATCGTTCCAACCTTGGATTTTATACATCCAGTTGAAGAGTAGGTTTTTTACCCTGTCAGTTCTCATTTCTTTATGCATGTCTGCTTTATTAGTCCTGCTCAATCTCTCTATTTCTGTACATTTGTCGATGAGCCATTCCTCTTTAGCCTGTCTGCATTTGTTCCTTATTTCATTGAGGAGTTTCCTGTATTTCATTGCATCTCTGGGCATCGTTTTCTGTTTCCTTTGTATCATGTCAAGAATCTCTTCGGTCATCCATTCGTTTTTTCTTCTACATCTGATTCCTTTGTTTGCTGATGTCGGTATCCCTTCCTTTAGTGAGTCCCATTTCCAGTGTCCTTTTCCACTTTGATCTTCGTATTTGTTTTTCACGCTGTTAATGTATTTTTTCTGCAGATTGAGGTCATTCACGAGTGTGTTGTATTTCAGTCTTGGTGCTTCACTTGGCTTTTTCATTCTCCGGAGTTTCACCCTTAGTTTGCAGATGACTAGGGCATGGTCGCTTCCACAGTTGGTGCCTGGCTAGGTATTGCATTAAACAACTGGGTTTCTGAATCTCCTGTTTATGGTTATGTACTCTATTTGGTTCTTCTTGTTGGCTCCTGGCGTGTCCATAGACTTCGTGAGTGTTTTTGAAACCAGGTGTTAGTTATTACTTGGTCATTTGCTGTGCACCATTGAACCCATTTTCTCTTCGTTCGTAGCGGATTTCTAATAATCCAAAGTTGCCGGTCGTCTCTCCTTCCCAATCTTTATCTACTTTGGTCATTCAAAGTATGATTGAAGAAGAAGAAATAGTCATTGGAGAGAAAAAATGTCTCGCGCGATACGGTGAACCAACTTATTAGCAGCTAGCTTAGCCATCGATGTAATATTGTCGTTCCATTTCATGTCAGCCAAAAACGTTAGCCTGAAACGATGCAATGATTCACTTTCTTGGAGATTAGCATTAGACATGCCGATGGAAGATAGGGAGGAGTGTGTCAGATTGGGAGCAGTTTAGTTTTCTTTCAGTTTTAGAGATGCTAAAATTAAAAAAAATTAACTCGGCTCCCCGGGAATTCGGGGATCCAAGTACGAATTCCAGTTTAATACCTTGCATTCACATACGCGCAAATACCTTTGGGAAAGGATATCGGATATAGAACCAATCTGTCTTGTTATTTAACCCATAACTGGAGGAAAGAGACGCATTTATACCTTTCGTAACTTAATGTAAGGAATTCAAATGGAATTCGAACCCAGCTCACCGATTTCTCGTTCTGAACCGATATCTACTGCACCACAAGGCATATTCATTTCGGTAGATATTCTAAATGTGTAAAATTGATTCTGACAAGAAAATTATCTTTCATGAGAGAGTTGTTTTATTATTTGACCCCAATCAAGGCGTTAACACCACTGATGTGCAGGGGTTTACATAAGAGAGTTGAAGTATTAGGCAGGAGGAGAGTGAGGACAAAGCCGAACCAGCTACAGAGGGTGAAAGAGAAAGGGCAAGAAAAAGATGTGAACACAGGAGTAAAGACAGTTGCGAAGGTAGAGAGGAAGGAAAAGAACAAGATGCACGAGGCGATGTAGAAGTGAGTGGAGGCAAGTGGATAAGAGACGGGAAATGACTTTGCATTTAAATTCCTGGAGGATATCGCCGTCAGTAAAAGCTAGTATATGGAAGGGAGTTCCACAGGCGGGAAGCGCGAGAAAAGAAGCTGATGAAGTAGAAGTGCCGCCTGCATTTGGTTGATCTAACTGTAAAAGTTGCCAGTTTGGTTGCCCGAGTAAATTCTTGTGGAGGTGGCAACAGTAACCTAAGTTTATCAGGGGCAGAAGCCATGAAAATATTTATAGAAGAGACAAGGGGAAGCCACATCCCGACGATGAGAAAGTGGCTGGATTTGAGCTGCCAGGTCGGGACCAATCACATTACAGATTCTCCTCTGGAGCCTATCGAGAACACTGAGATGAACAGCAGGGACGCCTGGCCAGATATGACAGCAATATTCCATGCACGGCCGGATTGTTGATTTGTATATTTGCAAAATGGATTTAGGCGGAAAAAACTTCCTGAGGAAATCATCATTAACCCTCTAGGGCCATTCGTATCATATTTGATACAGTATGAAAACAAGCCTTGAAAGAAATATTTTCCTGAAAAATTTTTTAAGAGAAATATTTTATAAATTTCAAATGAAAGCAGTACTGACTGCTCAGTCAATGAATACCAAATGTTTCCTTATAGGGAAATATCAAATGTTTCCTTATAGGGAAATACTGTATCAAATATGATACGAATGGCCCTAGAGGGTTAAAAACAGTAGACCTAGCAAATGATTCAAATTTAATACATGTCACTGGAAAATATGAGATCTCCACACACACACAAAAAACAAAAAAACAAAAAAACAAAACAAAAACAAAACAAAAAACTGAAAAATGCGCAGAGTTGCTCTCATGGAGGGTAACCTCAACCATGCTGATGAAAAGCAAAAAAGATTCGCTATGGTGATTTCATGAAAGCCGTTTTGCTTCGGCGGCATTTAAAATTTACGAGCTGTTACTTGCCCCAGTTAACCACTGACTGATGGTTCTTTTCGAGAGCAAGATGTCAGTATTATTTTGTTGGATCTGTCGAATTGGCTACTAAAAGAGGTCTAAATAACAATGTCATCTGCATAAATAATTAGTTGGGAACGGATGATATCGGGAAGGTCACTGATGCAGTTCAGAAACAGTATACGAGAAATAAGGAATTTCTTACGACCATTACACTTACAGAGTTACTTCAGTTATAAACATCTTGGTAAAAGCCTTAACATTATATTAACGTCGTTTTGTGAAAGTCAACCCAGTTTGGTTTTTCATCTGGAAAAGGATGCAACGATTTATGCCTTCTAATAATTGCTTACATTTTTTTTTAATCGTTTCAATCCAAGCAAGGCGGTACCGCCACTGGAGCGCAGGGGGCTACATAAGAGAAGAGTGAAAGTTTGAGCAAAAGGAGAGCGAAAAGAAAGACGAACCTGTGACAAGGGTGTCGGAGAAATGTCATGAAAAAGTTGGGAATACCAGTGTGAAGACTGTTGTGAGTGTAGAGTGAGAAAGGTAAAGAACAAGATACACGAGGTGATAGGGAAAAGGACGAAAGAAGGACTGGAGTCAAGTAAACAAGGGAATTGACATTGCATTTAAATTCTTGGAGATTGTAGCCGCCAGGGAAGCAAGTATACAAAAGGGAGTTCCACAAACGGTATGTGCAAGAAAGAAAGCTGATGCAGTAGAAGTAGCGGATGCATTTAGTTGATTTAACTGTAAAAGGGTGGGACCTTATTGCCAGTCTGGTTGCTCCTGTGGAGGGGGCACCAGTGAGCTAAGCTCGTCGGAGCAGAAACCATGAAAATATTTGTAGAAGAGACAGAGGGAAGCCACATCCCGCCGGTGAGAAAGTGTATGTAGTCGAGCAGCCAGGTCGGACCGATCCCGTTACAGATTCTCTTTAGGAGCTTGTCGAGAACCCTGAGATGACTGGCAGGAGCGCCCGATCAGATATGACAACAGTATTCAATGCACGGTCGGATGGTTACCTCTCTAATAAAAAAATGTATACCTCCCAGCAACATCTTATAAATCTCGACCGAAAGCAGTACTGGCTGTTCGGTCCATGAGTGCCGAATGTGTACTTATAATGACGGCTTATATTGACATTTCCATTACCATGAAAAAAAAAACAATCCCAATATCATTCATAAAAACTGGAATACAGAGGGAAATACTATATTGTTGGCAAGTGCTCATCAATTTACAGTTGAAGTGACCAGATGTAACCGTAAGTTCTATACTAACAATTTCTTCTCTCGCTCTTCTTGCATGGGGAACTCTCTTACGGTTTTTTCCTTCCTAGTCAACTTCCATATTCAAAAGTTTAAATGCAATGAGAATCGTTATCAACTTTCTTCATAATTCCTGTTCTTTTATTGTTTTCATTCCTTAATATTGCTTTCTTTTTATCATGTACTCTAACCTTTTTCGTCTTAGTGGCATTGTTTCCTTGCTCCGAGGAAATAGTGAATATGTATATTTATATATCGGCTGTGTGTGTGTGTGTGTGTGTGTGTGTGTGTGTGTGTGTGTATTAGTGTGAGTGTATACGCTTATATATATATATATATGTTAATATCTATATATAAATATATTTAAATATATAAAATTATAGATAAATGTGTGTGTATTCAAGAAAAAATATTCTATTTTTTATTATTATAGTAAACAATTTTTTCATTCAAAAATTTAAGTTGACATTTTAAAGCCGCTGTTGGCTTAGTAGTGATGTGGGAAGGTCATTTCGTTTTTTTCATCTGTTTCTATCTGACATGATACACACACACACACACACACACACACACACACACACACACACACACACACACATATATGTATATATATATATAAAGGAAAAGGTATATGTATTACTATATATATATATATATATATATATATATATATATATATATAAAGATTTAGCAAGAAGGAAAAGTAAGTATAAATGCCCACATATCTTTTCTCTTACTCGCTCTACCTCATGCACACAGACTCACACCAAGCTATTTGCCTGTATATATAAGTAAATTCATGTAATATATATATATATATATATATATATATATATATATATATATGTATATGAAAGTAAATTCATGTAAAATTTATATATATATATATATATATATATATATATATAAAAGTAAATTCATGTAAAATATATTCATATGCATATAAATCACCAAACACACATACATGTATATTTATTTTTAATGTTGTGTTTCAAAAACAAGACATTCTAACAAACTTGATATTACATATATATATATATATATACACATGTCTATCCTTATATATATATATTCGTTTTTAACGAACACACACACATGCACACACACACACACACACACACACACACACACACACACACACACACACATATATATATATATATGAGAGAGAGAGATAGAAAGAGAGAGAGAGAATTAATGCGGAGAAGTTTGTCCTTTAACTGACAGGATTATGCAGACTTTCATGATTCTTGAAAGTATTATTGTGATGTCTTCACCCCTCAGGTCTTTTTCTTCGTTTGTGAAGACATGATAATAATGCTTTCACGAAATTTCGAAGTCGGCATGATTCTGCTCAGTTAACTGACAAAACTCCTCGACATTAATTCTATAAACGCTCTATCTCTATAAAAAAATTCTCTTTCTTGATTGTCAGTCATATTTAACGTTATTTACATCCCTTTTGATATCCTGCAGTAGTGAGCAATCATTCGTTTGTCCACCGTCCCTAGTGGCGCTCTCCCATTGTTTTGATATCCTGATGGAATCGCTCTCCTTGCTCATCACTCACATCGCCGCAAGTAATCAGAAATTTATCAAGATGACGATCGAAGACATGACCCTTAATACTTATATTGACGTATTACAGAGAAAGTCTTTTACTAATAAATTTTATCAGTTAATTTGAATTTTGGCAATAAGTGGAAAAAATTCAGTATTTTTATTTTTAAATTTTTGACTCAAAAACACGTTTTTCTCTCGTAGTTTATTACAGATGGCTGACATAAATTACTCGGCCTACCAGGAAAATGATGGATTTCTACTAGTTTCAACTAAGTATTGAGATCAGTCAAATTAACCTTTTTTTTTCCCCAAAAATGAGCAACTTCAGTACAGTAAAAACGGCAGCTAACCATAAAATTCTGTGGTCATTTTCGGAATCAGCACGTCTTTTGTCTTCTTGGCATAAAAATCATGTTGACCAGTATATTTATTAGCCTGATACCAATGCTAATTCAAAATGGTGCCGTATCCAAAGGACATTCCATAAATATATATAGTCATCCGCAGACAGATCTGTTTCGCTGTATCACTGCTCATCAGTACGGTTTGACTCCGATTGCTTTTAACTCAAAATTGAAACCCGACCGAATTGGTGTCAGTCGGCGATTCTACCTCTGGGCTATGGGCTCTCGCTAAAAGAAGGTAGACTTTTTAGCGCGTATATTATCATTATACACGCCCAATAACTGAGAGTGTTCTAATTCATTGATGAATGAACGATGCGTATACGCTAGAGTAGCTACTGTTTTTCAAAGTCTACCATTGTTGCAGAGAGCTTAATCAGGGTGTGAGAGCGTGAATAGTCACCCGCAGACAGATCTGTTTCGCTGTATCACAGTTCATCAGTACGGTTAGACTCCGATTGCTTTTAACCCAGGATTGCCGACCGAATATAATATAAATTCAGATAATATTTGGTGGGGAATATTTCAACATGTTAGTTCAAGACATGCATTGTCAACCTCGTTAAATCAAAAAATGGAGAAAAATTCAAATGCCGGAGGTTGGGAATCGTAAAGGAATGGGTGGCAAATGTTTGTTTATTATAGGGTTATAGGGTTAAGTCAGAAGAATCGTAGTAGTAAATTCCCTTTCGGTCGTGGGAAGCATGTGACTTGACCACTGGTTTAGTAGTGGTAGGTAGTAGGAAAAAGATTACTGATTCACCAAATTTTAAAATCTAGTTCCTATAAAAGACAAATTCTATTCTGAATAAATAAAAGAAGGAGATAATTATTCAAATTTAAATTTATTCCGGTGACGACAAAAACTAATGACTTTTTGTACGTTTATTCAGAAGTACATTCTGGTATTGAAAATCTTAATCTTATTTTTTTTCTGTTAAACATAAATTTCATCTATCATTTCAGCTGTTAAGAGTACGTTTTGTGCCTATCAGTTTCAACTTGATCGGTGGATTTATGTAATTCTCTTTCAATTCCTAGTATTTTCGGGAGAAGGCTGTCTGATACCTTAAATTAGGCTTAGTAAAGCAGTGCGCTGTGCGTTGTGGTGCAGTGAATATCGACTCGGAATGACAAATCGAGATGCCGAGTTCTAATTCCAGTTGAATTCCTTGCATTCACTTCCGCACAAAATGTATTAATCCATCTCTTCCCTCCAGTTATGGGTTATATAATAGGATAGATTGGGTTCTATAGCCTTGGCTGGCAACCAGTCTACCGGAGAAAGCAATAGCATCCTACTACGGGATAACCTTGTGCCAAGTCAGTCATGTCATTTTTGGGACATGATCACCCAAAGTGTGTATCACGTATGGCACCTAACTGACTGAAAGAAGTACCTGCGATATATATATATATATATAGTCATCCGCAGACAGATCTGTTTCGCTGTATCACAGCTCATCAGTTCTGTTAGACTCCGACTGATTTTAACTCAGGATTGAAATCTGACCGAATTGGCGTCAGTCGGCTATTCTACCCCTGGGCCATGGGCGCTCGGTATATATATATATATCGCAGGTACTTCTTTTACGCTCTCACACACCCCTTTTGAGCACTCTGGAAGAATGCTAGACTTTGAAAAACAGTAGCTACTCTGGCATCTACGCATCGTTCATTCAGCAATGAATTAGAACACTCTCAGATATTGGGCGTGTATAATGATAATATACACGCTAAAAAGTCTGCCTCCTTCTACCGAGCGCCCGTAGCTCAGAGGTAGAATCGCCGACTGACGCCAATTCGGTCGGGTTTCAATCCTGGGTAAAAGGCAAACCCCTGTCTAACCGTACTGATGAGGTGTGATACAGCGAAACAGATCTGTCTGTGGATGAATATATATATATAGGTGCATCAAAAATATTTTCACAAACAAGGACAAAAGTTCACATAAACATATATCCGCAAAATCTTTTGTGTTGAGTTAATAAGCTTAGAGTATACGGTAGACGTTGTTATCTGTACAATCCCAGATACAATCCAAAAATACACCTAAAACAATTTGTTAATGCAGCAGACATTAATTATGCAGAGATGCTTCATCTACGTGTCATTAGCAGCTACGGAACCATTCGACACCGTGTGAGTGTATTTGGTCCGCCAGTCAATGATCGGAACGTTGCAGGCTTGCGTAGAAGCAATCGTCATGAGTTCCTGTGCTGAATTATAACATTTTCGACATATGAATAGTCTACCGTGCCCTGGAACCAGCAAACCGTCCACAAAATGTATAAAAATATTCCTTATGCATCTTGTAGATATATAAAACTGTATTTGTCTATCTGTGTGTGTGTTTGTGTGTCTCCATTCTAACGAATCTTACTCATCTGAAACACCAAAATTGGGTCACTTGTCGATCATAACATGAACATTTGATGTACGCAAAAAATTTTCGAATCGATTTACAGAATACTGCAGAACTGACTGAAACACGAAGAATTTACGAACCTCCGAGACGCCTTATGCGAATTCAACCCAAATCGGGTAATTAAAAGATCAAGGTTCGAATCATACACAAAAACTTTTCAAATCAATGTACAGAGTTAGTAAAAAATCAACGATAAACATAATTTTCGGTGGTCTTTTGTGCATTTTTAAGCATTTCTCCAAGACTCTTCACTCAAACTCAATTAAAATCGAATCACTGGTAGATCAAGGTCTGATGCCTTAATACGCGAACAAAAATTTCATTTTACACACAGGGTGCGGCAAAGACTAATAGAAAATATTGCTTTTTACGATCGTTTATTTCTCCAAAACGCTTAGTTGTATCCCAACAAAAATCCGGTCTTTTTTGTACTTTCTTCCTTATCATATGCCATAACAATTTCACGTTTTATGCAAGGTGCCAACACTTCTGACTTTGCAGGGACAATGCATTCACTTCTGCGTCACAACGTCATCGCATTACATGACAGACTCCCGTAATGCCAGCCCCCGTTCTTCCAATTGTACAAAATTCACCAAGCATAAATCCCGTTTTCAAATACAATAAAAACAATACTTACTTCGCATTTCAACATGAGCACTAAAAATCCCCGAGCAACGCCGGGCTATACAGCCAGTATATATATATATATATATATATATATATATATATATATATATATATTATAATAGTTTTTACAATGGTTTATAAATTCCTAGCATCACTACACAAAAATGTTCGCGTTTCGAAGCTACTTTACGTGCTTCTCATCGGGTGACAAAGTTAGAATACACTATATATATATATATATATATATATATATATATATATATATATATATATATGAGGGGATCAGTGAGGCATTGTGGGTAGCAATATCGATTGTCTTGACCTTGGTATTCATTCTTATTTTTAGATACGCGCCATCTCTCATATTGATAAATCTCCACCATAAATATAGCATTCTTTAAAACTATTTTTGTCACATTTTTGCTAGCGGATGTACTCTTGCTAATGTGAAGACAAATGTGGCTCATGCATGATGAAGCCCCAGCGCATTTTAGTCACATTGCTCGTGATGCACTAGCTGACATCTGCTATGAAATATAGATTGGTAGGTTAGAACTGGTTCCGTGTCCTGCACTTTCTTCCAAACTCAATCATTTTTATTTTTATTTGAGAGTCCAGCTAAAACAAGAGGTTTATTCAATAGACATTACTGATGCAGAGAGGCTTTATCAACATATCATGGGAGCTTGCAAAACTATTCGACGCCGTGTGGGAGTAACTGATACGGTTTGCCAGTCAATGATCCGACGGGTCAATGCGTGTGTAGAAGCAAGCGGAGGACAATTTGAACATTTTTTATCTACTGTTGTGTTGAGGTACAGCGATGGCGTTTTGGATTTATGTTATACGGATATTCTAACCTATTTTGGAG
>JBBBDQ010000514.1:2022500-2025000 GCA_037127315.1 Ascarosepion bandense | reverse complement strand
TGTCTATCTCTAATCTCTTTCTGGCATGATCTCTTGATTTTTTTCCAAAATTTTTGACATTCGCTCAAAACTTACGATGTCTAAAAATTAACTGAAAAAATGTTTTTTTTCCTCTTAAAATCCTTACGACTACCCCATATATGTATCAACAACATTCTCCATCATGATCCTCAACATTGCCAAACATCCGCCCCCACCATGTCTACGCATATATATAAATATGTATATGTGTATGTGTATGTGTGTGTGCGTGCGCGCCCGGTTATAATCTACGGATTAGCTATCTCTAATAACTGTCTAACCCACTGCGTCCGCATCAGTGTCAATCTTATTCTGTTGTTTTCTGAATTCGTGTCAATCTTCCAAGACTCTGATCTGAACTGTACCCGATGTGCGCATGCGTCATTTAGTTTCACATGTAAACAAATCATAACAGTGGTCGCATCCTTGAAAATCAGGAGAAGGACACATGGTTTGAAATCAGGCTCACATCAGATATATGTTTAATGTCACGTGTTTTTAAAAACACACATACACACACTTACACATACACGCACACTCACATACGCACACTCACATACGCACACACACACACACACATACGCGCGCACACACATACACACACACATACTCACATACATACATACACACACACTAAATTTGAAGTCATTCGTGGTCGAGCGTATAAACGCATCAGAACAAATGATGTCTTTCCCTTCATTGTTAGGAATCGAAGTTTCGAATCCTATTGAATGACATATTTTCATAACAAAATTTCACCAAAAATATTCAGGCCGGTAAAGTTATATATACAGTTTAAGTTAGGTACCTCCTCTAAATCGCTGAAAAAAACAACATAATATGAAAAAAAAAAAAAAAATGCCCCAAACTTAATAAAAAAACGAACTTTTTTCAGCAAAATATTAATGTTTTTATTAGAAGGAAATATCCATGGATTTTTAAAATTATTTTTTAAAAGTTTTATCCTTTGTAACTTGTTCGAAATTTTGGTAAATGATCTTGTTTTGATATTTGTTAGCGGGTAACAAAGTTCTTACGAGAGTTTAGAATGGGAAACGTAATATTGCATAACTCAGTTTTTAAAAGTTTTTATCCTTTGTAACTTGTTCGAAATTTTGGTAAATGATCTTGTTTTGATATTTGTTAGCGGGTAACCAAGTTCTTACGAGAGTTTAGAATGGGAAACGTAATATTGCATAACTCAGTTTTTAAAAGTTTTTATCCTTTGTAACTTGTTCGAAATTTTGGTAAATGATCTTGTTTTGATATTTGTTAGCGGGTAACCAAGTTCTTACGAGAGTTTAGAATGGGAAACGTAATATTGCATAACTCAGTTTTTAAAAGTTTTTATCCTTTGTAACTTGTTCGAAATTTTGGTAAATGATCTTGTTTTGATATTTGTTAGCGGGTAACCAAGTTCTTACGAGAGTTTAGAATGGGAAACGTAATATTGCATAACTCAGTTTTTAAAAGTTTTTATCCTTTGTAACTTGTTCGAAATTTTGGTAAATGATCTTGTTTTGATATTTGTTAGCGGGTAACCAAGTTCTTACGAGAGTTTAGAATGGGAAACGTAATATTGCATAACTCAGTTTTTAAAAGTTTTTATCCTTTGTAACTTGTTCGAAATTTTGGTAAATGATCTTGTTTTGATATTTGTTAGCGGGTAACCAAGTTCTTACGAGAGTTTAGAATGGGAAACGTAATATTGCATAACTCAGTTTTTAAAAGTTTTTATCCTTTGTAACTTGTTCGAAATTTTGGTAAATGATCTTGTTTTGATATTTGTTAGCGGGTAACCAAGTTCTTACGAGAGTTTAGAATGGGAAACGTAATATTGCATAACTCAGTTTTTAAAAGTTTTTATCCTTTGTAACTTTTTCGAAATTTTGGTAAATGATCTTGTTTTGATATTTGTTAGCGGGTAACCAAGTTCTTACGAGAGTTTAGAATGGGAAACGTAATATTGCATAACTCAGTTTTTAAAAGTTTTTATCCTTTGTAACTTTTTCGAAATTTTGGTAAATGATCTTGTTTTGATATTTGTTAGCGGGTAACCAAGTTCTTACGAGAGTTTAGAATGGGAAACGTAATATTGCTTAACTCAGTTTTTAAAAGTTTTATCCTTTGTAACTTGTTCGAAATTTTGGTAAATGATCTTGTTTTGATATTTGTTAGCGGGTAACCAAGTTCTTACGAGAGTTTAGAATGGGAAACGTAATATTGCATAACTCAGTTTTTAAAAGTTTTATCCTTTGTAACTTGTTCGAAATTTTGGTAAATGATCTTGTTTTGATATTTGTTAGCGGGTAACCAAGTTCTTACGAGAGTAAGAAACGTAATATTGCATAACTCAGTTTTTTTTCCGGTGATAAACACACTAATTCGGAAACACTTGCAAAAATCAAATCATTGTCGGGTTTTAATGAAACTTTCAGGACATATTAAAAAAATGAATTAACTTATTTTTTAAATTAAT
>JBBBDQ010000514.1:2015000-2017500 GCA_037127315.1 Ascarosepion bandense | reverse complement strand
AATTCTTACGTTCACAGCTGAAACTAATTAGCAGATATTCGCCAACAATTCACCAATTATATATATATATATATATATATATATATATATATATATATATATTTGTGTGTCTGCATGTATAAACCGGAATTTATATGCAATTTACAAAATGGACTTTTGGGCTTTAAAAGTGAATACCTTAAAATAAACAAGTCGTCCTTTTCAAGCCTCTAAAAATATGCCCACTTAGAGTATGGATAAACAATTTTGAATCATTTTTAAAAATTAAATATGTGTCTTTCTATTTAACGCTAAAAGACTCTCACATACATAAATACACTACTGGCTTTAATTATTAGGCCACCCCCGTGTTTTAAAAATAATGATGTATTCATACTATTTTTTAGTATTTATTGCCAAGTGAATAATTGTAAAAAAAAAAAATAGAATGGTTCTTTTGTTAATACTGCAAAATAACATGTGCATCAAATGAATATATAAATATTTAATAATTACCTATATTGCAGTTTCATCAATGAAAGAATGAAGAAAATTTAGGGGGTTCATCTTTGCTTCCTTACCTTGTAAAATTTTGTTAAGTAATAATAGCAAAAGGACCATTGTATTTTCATTTAGAATTATCCACTTGGCAATAAATAGTAAAAATAGTGTGAAATACATAACTTCTTTTAAAAAATTGGGGTAGCCTAATAATTATTGCCAGTAGTGTACATAATGGCTGGCCACTTGTATTTGAGGATATCCATCTAACATGGTGGCTAGCTAATCCCTACTGTAGACTTGTGTTTGTTCAACACCCACAGAGCTCACCTCTGTGGGTCTTGCTGCAACTATACTTAGCGGATCTTAGTTAGAGTTTCTGGGAGAAAGCACGTTTTCTAGCATATACAACAGCCTGAACAAAGCCAGGACACTCAAACCCTCGGTCACTATGACTTGTGCCATCGAGCTAGCACAACAATCAACGGCTCCTAAAAGAGAGCCGTCTACCCATTTTCACGCACAATGCTTGGGTCATCCCGTGGTATGGTTTTCAGGCACATTCCAAAAGCGCCTCACGCAGGAATCAACTTCTCCAAACCGATAAAATCAAAATGTCACCTACTTGACAAATCGAACATGGTGTGATTCGAGCCCAGGCTTCTTGGTCAGAAATCAAACGTTCTAACCATACATACATACATACATATATATATAGTCATCCGCAAACGGATCCGTTTGGCTGTATCACAGCTCATCAGTACGGTTAGACTCCGATTGCTTTTTAACCCAGGATTGAAACCCGGCCGAATTAGCGTCAGTCGGCGATTCTACCTCTGGGTTTTGAGCGTTCGGTAGAAGAAAGCAGACTTTTTAGCGTGTATATTATCATTATACGCGCCCAATAGCCAGAGCGGTCTAATTCATTTTACTGAATGAGCGCTGACAGAGCTAGTAAGCAACAATAAAATGTTAAAGAAAATGAAAAGAGAAAGAACATTTATACACACACTATGTGAATATCATATGCGTATATAATAGGTACTTACACCAAATTCCTGAAAAAATAGTATAGTATGAAGTTTTTCCATTAAAATGTTTATGTTATTATTAAGAGGAAATATCAACTTATTTTTTTTTTATTATTTGTAACAAATTTTTAATCCTTTTTAACATGTTCAAAATTTTGGTAAAACTCTTGTTTTAATTTTAGTTAGCGGGCAACTAAATCATTACGAGAGTTTACATATGAAAACGTAATATTATATAACTGAAATTCTCACCAAGATCAAACAATTGTTGGATTTTAATGAAACTTTCAGGACTTGTTCAAAAATGAATTAAATTATTTTTGAAATTTGAAATTATTATTAAAAAATCTTGGTAAAAATATTCTATTTTTACATCTGTTACGCCGCCTCCACGTAAATTCCTGAAATTTTAAGAAATTTAATTTTGTTGGTTTTATTAGTTAAACGCAGGACTCATTGGGGAATGTAAAGCATCTATTATTTTTTTTTTTAAACATTTTGCCTTTATTTCCGAAAATCTGCTCCCAACAGTAAAATAAAAAATCCAATAAAACTATGACATTTAATTTGATAAGCTTTTAATTGCTTTAATAAATAATATATATTAAGGACATCATATTTTGAAGAAACTTTTTCGATTATTAATGAATTTTAAAATAATTGTTTTCATTTGTTTTAAAATTATGATAATATATGAAGTTTTAGAAATATTTTTTAAATGCTTCAAAGATTTATTCTCGTTTGTTTATTAACTTATTAAGTGAAGATTTTATTTACTAATCGAAAATTGAAATTTTTATACAAAACGCCGTGACTTCGTATTTTTAAAAGAAGTTTTAATTTTTTTGCGTATTTGAAGTTTTTTTGTATGGTAATTTCTATGTGTACATTAAAAAGTCATGTGTTTCACGGTCTCTTCCCTTTACAGGAAAAATTTGTATAATTATGTCATTTGCGATCACCATGCACTTAACTTAACCCAATGTTGA
>JBBBDQ010000514.1:1920000-2010000 GCA_037127315.1 Ascarosepion bandense | reverse complement strand
CGAAAAAACAGGTCAACTTGTTATTAAATAGGGGAGACTGGGAAAATGAACTCTTCCCACTGGCTAGAGTTAACGATAAAAAGTATGAATTCTACCGAAAAAAATAAAATCCAGACTAGTGGCACAAAAGGAAGGAGCTGACTTGGTACTTTTGGACCGAAAGTCGGGGTTACTGCTGAAGCCGATATGATGTTTAAAACCCCGAAATCGGCAATGAAGGCAGGGCATCACTGAAGAGCTTATTTAAGCACTAAAAATGTATTTATGAACTGTATGTAAAAACGTGTGCCTTTTCATTTGAGCATGATTGTTGAACAGACACACAGAATATTTATATAGATTTGTAATCGAAGAATAAATATCACAGAAATACACAGTATGTAAAAACGTGTGCTTTTCATTTGAGTATGATCGTTGCACGGACACATAATATTTATAGTGATTTGTAGTCGTAGAACAACTCACGCAAAAGTAGACAGAATGTAAAAACGTACACCTTTTCATTTAAGTGTGATTGTTGCGCGGATACACACACAATATTTGTATAAATATGTAATTGCAGAGCAATCCACATAAAATAGACAGCATCTGACGTGTTTCTATGAAAACGTTACTTGTCAGAAGAATGAATAGATGAAAAATGCTGACCATTTTCATCTCCCGTAGGCCGAGAAGTTAACTGACCTCCAGGACACCCCAAACTTTCTCTGAACAAATCATTTCTAAGGTGCCTCCTTCCTTTGACGCCATTTTCAACATTGAACTTCCTGTGTATTGAGAAAAACGTCAACAGGGGGCGCTCGGTGTAATCATTGAAAAATATCTTCCGTTTGCTTAACATCTGTATACGTTCCGTTTGAAATAAACACTTAATTAAGCGAACGATGACTTTCAATGGTTCCTTGCGAAGTCATGCAAGAATGGCTCAATCACTCATGGTGACATTTCTTCAAACATTGTCACGTGATGATTTTCAAGTTCGACTCATGACACTAGCAATTTCCTTAGCCGTTTATAAAACGAACAGCTTTGAATAGAGATAGCTGTGTAAGAATCGATGGCATGAGTTTCTGATGAAGGTCTCCGGACAATGGTGACTTCACAAAATCTCTTATGAACGCTATCTTGTCTATAAACTTTGACAACCCAACGTGTGAGCAAAACTATAAAATCCCTTAATTATCCAGTTTTCCTCAGACATCGATTTCGCGTCTTCACAGCTTCCCCACTGTTATTTTCTGATATTTAATTTAGAAAATATCCCGTTTATTTTTTTTATGAATATAATGTAAATAATTAAGTACTTTTTCATTGTTTGTCTATACTTCTGAGATGAGATAGAATTAACATTACTTACATTGTTGTTTTCTGCTTTATTGTCGTATTTACGACTTTTCGGCCGTTGCACGTTCCGGCCTTCTTCAGGTGGAAGCAATTTTGAACCGAATCCTTTATTAGTCTATACTTCTGAGATAAGGTAGCATTTACATTATTTACATTTTTCAGTCTGTTGTCTTGATATTTATTGCCATGTTTACGACGATTCGGCCGTTGTACGCACCGGATTTCTTCAGGTGCTAAGAATTTCGAACCGTTCCTTTTATTTCTCTACACTACTGAGATGAGGTACTATTTACATTATTTACATTATTCGAACTGTAGCCCGCATATTTATTGCCATGTTTACGACGTTTCGGACATTGTACGCTCCACCCTTCTTCAGATGGTAGGAATTTCGAACAAACTCTTTATTTGTCTATACTTCTGAGATGAGATAATATCTACATAATTCATATTGCTCGGACTGTTGTCCTCATATTTATTGCCATGTTTACGACGTTTCGGCCATTGTACGCTCCACCCTTCTTCAGGTGGTAGGAATTTCGAACCAACTCTTTATTTGTCTATACTTCTGAGATGAGGTAATATCTACATAATTCATATTGCTCGGACTGTTGTCCTCATATTTATTGCCATGTTTACGGCGTTTCACCCGTTGTATTCTTCGGCCTTCTTCAGGTGCTAGGAATTTCGATCCGTGCTCTTTATTTGACTATATTTCTGAGATGAGGTAGTATTTACATTATTCACATTGTTCGGACTGTTGTTCTCATAAAATGTATTACCTTCTTCAGGTGTTAAAAATTTCGAACCAAACCCTTTGTTTCGATCAACGAGGAAGATTGTTCTCATTCCATCTCTGTGATAGGATAGCATTTCCGGATGATATGTAGTTAGATCCCTTGATAGAATAGTGTGTAGTTATCTCCCTTGAACTTAACTCTCTACGTTATTTGTAGCCAGGTATTGAACTCACAACACTTTGAGGCAAGTCCATTGAAGTAACCAGTGACTATACCCACTAGGTCATGTGTGCTTGAGAACATCAGTGTATGAATTCCTGGAACTTATAAAAAATGTCTCAGTAACCATTTTTACCAGAGCTCATATTGCGAAATTGCACTCCGTATTACTGGTTCCCATATTATATTCATTTTTATGGTTGGCCGGCTTAGGAGATTTTTGTGGCCTAGCAATATGCTGACTCCTCCAGGTTGCGTAGTTTCCAGTGGTATTCTTTATCAGTTATCTCAACGTCATCCCGTAGGGGTGGTGATTTCCTTTCTCCATCCATATCTACCCCAGTGATCGAATTAAAGGATTCGGTTCGAAATTCTTAGCAACTGAAGAAAGCCGGAGCGTACAACGGCCTAATATAGACCAGTTCTTTCTCTTTATTTATTTACAAAGAGATGAAATCTTTTTTCTGTCATTCATTCGTAGAAACAGATAAGGTCTCATTGTTTTTTACTAGAAAAAATATATTTTTCTCGTCGTATCTTCAGAAAGTGCAGATGTGGGTCGTAGTGCAGTGGATATCAGCTCAGAATGAGAAATCGGGGAGCCGAGTTCGAATTCCAATTAAATTCGTTGCATTGACTTATGCGCAAATACCCTTGAGAAAGGTATTAATCCGTCTCTTTTTTCCACTTATGTGTTAAATAACAGGACAGACTGGGTTCTGTAGCCTTGGCTGGCAACTAGTCTACCGCAGAAAGCAATGGCAACCTACTGCGGGATAATCTTCTGCCCAGTCAATCATGTCTCTTTCGAGACATGATCGCCCAAGCGTGTTTCACGTTTGGCACTTAACTAACTGACTGACTTGACCTTACCATTTCAACATGACCACTAAAAAACCCTAGCAAACTCCTGGCTATATATATATATATATATATATATATATATATATATATATTGTAATTTTGTTATTACAATGGTTTATAAAAGCATGATATCACTATACAAAAATGTTCATGTTTCGGAACAATACTGTTCTTCAGGTGATATGCTAAAATAAAGCGTGAAAATGATTTATTTTTAAAATATAAGATGAATTCATGTTTATTTAAAAAATTAGGGATAGGTAGTTGGAGAAAATGCTTTTGGCGTGTCAATATTGTTCAATCAAAAATGAGAATTGTGTAACCATGGAGATTTGATATTCGGATTATGAAAGGGGGCAGGATGGCTTTGATCAAGACATGTCACTTGTTAATTTTATCTAAATAAGATACATAGCGGGACCTTAGATTATTTAAATGGGTAGACAATAATTTTTAACAGGAAGTTGGATTTTAGGTTTTTTAGTGAACATTATATTTTTTTACTACTATCTATCAGTAAAGCGGCTTTACTCATGAAGTAGTTTAAAAAAGTAATTCAACTTTGCTATTAAAAATTATTTACCTATTTAAGTATTGTGTTGTCCCACTAATATACCTTACTCAGACAAAATAATTTTCTTTAAAATTTATTTAATTACAATGTTTGATTTGAAATGATTTGTTTGAACATTATTTTTGATCGATACTCATATTTAATTTAAATTTATCGTAAATAATCAGCCCAGTAGATATAAATATATAATATTGTTTAATTAAAAACAGAATATCTACTTAAATACGAGTATCGATAAAAAATAATGTTCAAACAAATCATTTCAAATTTTCGGTTGTTTATAACCAAGTTTCGTTAATCTTCGTTAATTTTCGTAAAATGTTTGATTTATAACTTATATTCCAACATAATTAAAAAAATAAAAATTATTTTACTAAAATAAATGAACCATACAGTACTTAATTGTTGTTCTTAATACAATATAACTAGGTATACCATAATTATTTCATGTTTCAGGATTTGTGTTCTTCGGGTGACATTTTAAAACAAATTGTGAAAATGTTTTTATTTTTTTTTTGGGGTGGATTAAAAATATGAATTCATGGTTATTTAGAAATTTAAGGAACGAGAATGATGAAAGTTAAACAATACGATTATGGGTGTGTCTGGATTGCTCAATCAAATGTGAGAATAAGGTTGAACTATAAACGTGAACGTTTACGTCGTAGGGAGGTGGTTTGCTGAATTTTATGTCATAAAATGACATTTTCCTGCTCGACAAAACTCAATGTATTCGGTTCTAATTTGACATTGCCATTTCAGTCCCTTTCTTACCGACGTGACTTGAATTTCCTGGCTTTTCTGCAAATATTTCGATGGCAATTGTTCTGACCAACTGTTTTCCCTGGGGCCCCGACCAAGTGAATTTAAGTGTGCTACTAGATTGGCATCTAGGTCCCACCTTTTTACTGGTTAAATAGTTAAATGTAACTTCCGCTTCTAAAACTAGATTTGAAATTCACAATATTTGCATTATTCGGACTATTGTCATCATCTTTGTTGACATTTGTACGACGTTTCGGCCGTTGTACGCTCCGGCCTTCTTCAGGTGCTCGGAATTTTGAGCCGAACTCTTTATTACAATCACTGAGGTATAAAATCTCTATTCATTGCGTAAAACCTCTTCTCTTAGTCATGAGTTATCTCCCTCTAACCCTGAAAGGTATTGTTCACCACATGGCCCAGATAAATAGATTTGAAATCTTTAAGTTTTTTTATTCATTTTTAGTTTGCTTTGCGTGTTTGACTATTAAATATATTGCAATTAAAATAGAACAGCCATTGTTGACTGACCCTCGTATAAACGGAGTGGGGTCTGCAAAGTTTTCGGCTTGACGCGCTTTAAATATTTTGATATTTCAATATTGAAATACTTATTTTGGAAAGTGGGTCGAGTCATAAACTTTTCAGCACCTCAGTATACATGCGTACAATAATATTTAAACACACATCTACTCACACAGAATAAAATGTATGTATATAGACTATTAAAACCCTTTTTTTATTTCGTTTTAAATTGTAAAAAAGAAACTCGGTTCGTAGGAAGAGAAGAAGGAAAAAAGAAAATGGCTTTTTAATATTACTCTATGACAAATATCAAAAATAAGTCAAGTTTGAAATGTAAGTTTTTCGGAAGCACGAAAATTTTTTCGAACGTAAAACTGACATCTTTTGTTTGTTTGCTAAGGACTGTGTGTGTGTGTGTGTGTGTGTGTGTGTGTGTGTGTGTGTGTGTGTGTGCGTGCGTGTGTGCGTGCGTGCGCGTTTTAAATTTATTCTGGCTAAATAAAAGTAAAAAAATAAATAAATAAAAATCGAACAAAAAAGAACCTGTTACGATTCCTGCCTCCCATGTTTGTGCTCCCTTTAAAAACAATTTCACGAGAAAAATACGAAAGTTATTTTGTCTCATATTCTTTTCTTTTCTTATCAACCGATCGATCTAAGCCTTAGTAGTTGTCTATCAGGATATTTGCATTTAACTATCTCAGTTTGTTCCCATCTAGCTATCTATCTCAAACTGTTTTATCTATCTATCTTAGTCTGTTCATATCTATCTATCTATCTATCTATCTATCTATCTATCTATCTATCTATCTATCTATCTATCTATCTATCTATCTTAGTCTGTTTACATCTATCTATCTATCTATCTATCTATCTATCTATCTATCTATCTATCTATCTATCTATCTATGTCAATATGTTAATTATCTATAACTCAATCAATCTATGTCAATATGTTTATTATCTATCTATCTATCTATCTATCTATCTATCTATCTATCTATCTATCTATGTCAATATGTTAATTATCTATAACTCAATCAATCTATGTCAATATGTTTATTATCTATCTATCTATCTATCTATCTATCTATCTATCTATCTGTCTATCTATCTATCTATCTATCTATCTATCTCATTCTATTTATGATTATGATTATGTAGTTATTCGCATCTAAATGATGATGTCTTCTGCTTATGTGTATAAGTCTATTTTTATATTTTTATTGATATAAAGTTTATATATATATATTATATATATTATATATATACATATTATTATATATATATATATTATATATAGTTTATAAAGAAAAACTCAACACGTCATATTAGTTATAAACTATAGATCATTTCAATGAGCTTAAACAGCTCATCTCTTCAGACCCGTTTACAATATTTCCTCCATCAGGCATAAAATTTCTGCCGGAATGAGCTTTTTCTTAAATTGAAGGGGAACATACTAAAAATAATAATAATAAACATAAGATTACAAACAAATAAATAAATGACAATATTTGTGAGGGGAAGGAGGAAAGAAAGAAATGAAAGAACAGGAGGGAAGGGGGAAAATAGATAGAGTCCAGTTCCAAATATGGGTAGTGTCCGTTTGAAGTTATTTGACTGTCTTAGACGGTCTGACCTATGTTAAAACCAATTACCCCTGACTTTAGGCGTATATTTGACCTCATCAGGTCAACCCACTCACTTATATTAACTTAAATCCACATATGCCTATGTATATATCCCCACATATACTTACCCTGTGATTTTGTTTAATTTTACATATCCACTGATTTCTTTTTTTATCTTTTTAGGTTTTAGCGTTTCATACTCATACATATATACTCTTCATAAGCATACGGCTACCGTGCGCCCCCGTAGTGGGGTGTATATACGCACTCACATATCACGTTAATTCAATTGTCGTATTCTCAATCTTGCATATATTATTATACACGAGATATATACGAGATAATTAAGTACATATTTAAGCCCACATATCCGAACACAACTATATACATCTGTCTATCTATAATATATATATATATATATATATATATATATATATATATATGTGCATAAAGTAACATATATAAGAAAGTGAAAGAACATGTAGATTAAAACCCACTGTTCAAGCTTTTACTTTTTGAAAGAGAGTGCCCAGTGGGCTTTAATATTGTACTTTTGTTAATACAATGGTTTATAAAATCATTATATCGTTACACAAAAATGTCCATGTTTCAGAACAGTACTGTTCTTCTTCAGGTGATATGTTAAAATAAATGGTGAAAGTGAAAATGTAAGATGAATTCATGGTTATTGAGAAAATTAGGGAGTGGTAGTTGAAGAATATGCTTCAGTGTGTCAATATTGTTCAATCAATACTGAGAGTTACGTAACTATGTAGTTGAAGATCTGAGACGCGAACGGAAGCAGGATGGCCTGGTGTCTAGACATGCCATTTTTTAAATTTTGTCTGGATAAGATACATAGTGGAACTATAGATTGGAATTTATTTTTTTTAATTAGATTTTGTACTACCTCAAGTGTAATGGGACTGAAATGTATAGGTTAGAATTAGGATTAAATGATTATGACATACGTACGTATATTGTAGTTAAGAAAATCAATTAAGTATTATGTGGGTTATTTATTTTAGTCAAATATTTTTTAATTTTTAAGGTATATTGTAGCATAGTTTATAAATGAAATGTTGTAATTTATTAAATTTTAAAGAGGATTACTTTGTCTGGGTGCGGTACATTGTGGGACTATAGATTACTTAAATGAGTAGACTATAATTTTTAACAGCAAGTTAGATTTTTGGTTTTATTTTAAATTAGATTTTGTACTCCCGCATGAGTAAAGGGGCTGGAATGTTTAGTTAAGGATCAGGTATAAATTATTATGGCATACTAAGGTATATTGTAGTTAATAAAACCAATTAAGTATTGTGTGGTCATTTTAGTAAAATAATTTTTCATTTTTAAGTGATATTGGAGCATAAGTTATAAATGAAACATTGCAATTGAATAAATTTTAAATAAATTTTCTTTTTAATTAGATTTTGTACTACTTTATGAGTAAAGATTCTGGAATGTTTAGGTTAAATTTAGGATTAAATAATTATACTAAGTTATATTGTAGTTAAGAAAACTAAACAAGTATTATGTGGGTCATTTTTTTTAATAAAATACTATTTTTAAGTTATATTGAAGCATAAGTTATAACTGAAACATTATAATTAATTAAATTTTAACGAAAAATATTTTCGATATTCACATAAAACGGTCAATTCATCTCTACGGTTCAGTAGTTTTTTTTTATTTTTGTTAAACCTTAAAATCTGCAGCTTTTCACCCAGTTACAGAGGCAAGTTATCATAGAACGACTTACAGATTCTTGTTTTATTTCCACAGAGTTTTTAATTTAATTTTCGGTGTTTTGTTTGTAACGTTTAATTTAAAAAAATACGCAGAAAGTGGTGTTTCGTATTGGTACGTGTTGTTTCTTAATGAAGTTAAGTACATATACTAACGCTGAACCAATGTAAACTTTTTTAATAGTTGGGTCTTTATTTTATGTTATATTACATTAGTACACAATAGAATGTGTTAGACACATATTTTCCAGTGGGCTATTGTTAGGATTTCGACAATTACATAAGTTTGCATTGTTGTTATCTTTAATATTTCGGTAGTTATTGTCACTTTGCTTTACGTGTTGATTTAAGATTTTATTTCTATGATTTTAATTATTTTTTCTAGGTTATTTGTAAAACTATAACGTAAAAATTTAACTTAGAGGGTTATTACAGTTTACAACGGAGAGAGAGAGAGAGAGAGAGAGAGAAATATATATATATATATATATATATATATATATATATATATATATAGAGAGAGAGAGAGAGAGAGAGAGTTTAAAAATATCAGAGCTTTCAATCCTTAAATAAAAATGTCTTTTCTAAGTTTCGTTAAAGTAAACAGAACTCTTCAAATTTTCACTAAAGTCTTTTCACGTATTCATTAAAATTTTCATTAAAGTCTTTTCTCATATTCTCTATAATCAGGGCTGTCAATTCTCTATGCAACTTCTAAAATAACAAAGTCCTTTCAGGTCCTTATCGGAGTTTAACGGAGTTTACCGAAGTAAAGCGAACGAGGAATCAGAATTTTCGATTCTCCCGTGATTAAAAAAAAACAAAAAAAAAAAAACAACAAAAAAAAAAACAAACAATAACCTTATTTCGGGATTCATATCAAAGGCGCATTATTCCAAATTAACTCTTTGTTTATCGGCGGCAGGCTTCATTCGAAATTAACTCTTTAGCCATAAGTTCTATGGTAAGAGACCAGCTGTGGGTCATGGCTCCCCAGTTGGGAACCTTTTTCCGCTGTTGTTACATTTCGACTGATAGCTACTCAGCTAAACGTAAAAACAAACTGATTTTTCTCACCGAGTCCGGATATTTATAACCCTTTTTAATCCTCTTGGGGGATCTAGCCGACTCGAAGCCTTGGGTCAATGAAATCATTTTCCACCCACTCGATCTGCGGAAGGGGTTAGCTCGACTAATGAGATATCGCCAGCTCACATCATTTCCAATTTCCCACAGACTTCTATTCTCAGGAAATATCTGTTGAGGGACTTTAAATCCGCCTGACCCGATCAAATAATCCTGACATTTTATTATGACTGCGACCATTTTGTCAATTTTCCACCTAGCCCAAAATAATGCGTATCGTATATGAAAAAGAAAGAAAACTATAATGAAAAAGAAAGAAAATTACATTTCTCTCTTTCCCTCAAAATGTCAGCTAATTTATCTATTCCCCGGATTTTACAAGTACATGATAGTATTAAAAGAGCTAATTTTTCTATTCCCTGGACTTTTACAAGTATATGATAGTATTAAAATTTTTACATAAGCTCACATCGCGAATTACAATAATGCACAACCAATAATACTACTAATATTAATTCCTCTCTCTCCGCTGTATTAAATCAACAAAAGAAAGTATCCCCACCGGAGATAGTGTCACAGGTGTATACTAAATGATTTTTATATTTTTACTTTTCCTGTTATAGTTATTTTTTATATATATAGATTTGATATTCTGGTTTTTGTAGCCAATATTCTTTAGGTTATTATTATAAAAACCTTTATGTTTATAAAATAATACTTCACTAGAAGAGTTTTTACTAAATCTATGTTCTATGGAGGATTATACTTGCGGGTGATTAGAGTTTGGGTGGATGTATAATGGATATTCATTAGGCGTTATGTATGGTTGATAAGTATCATTTACTGAGTCTAGTTTTACATCGAGGAAGTCTACTACTTTTAAATTAATGTTCATTATTACTTTTAGGTTCAAACTTTTGAATTCTTTATGGATTACTTTTCTTATTTTATCGGCTTTAAAATGTGTGGCATGTCCATCATCCCTATATAAGCCCTATATTAGTGATATAATGCTATTATAAAACATTGCAGTAACAAAATTACAATATATATTTTTAGCTCTATTCACTATTGAGCACACTTTTAGGAATTGTATTTCTTGGATATCAGAATTTTATTCCCTACATGCCAAACCAATACATATATATATATATATATATATATATATAAAGATAGACAGAAAGAGACAGAAACAAATGCAAAACAAGAGAGAGAGACATCTTTCTCTCTCTCTCACTCTCTATACACACACACATGCACACAATAACACACATATAGAGAGAGAAATAGAAAGAGAGAGAAAGAGAGCGAGAGAGAAAGAGAGAAACAGAAAGAGAGAGAGAGTGATAGAAAGAAATGTATGGAGAGAAAGACATGATTAATTGAGGTTGATAAACAAAAGGATTTTCTAAGCTTTGCTTAGATGTGGCACAAGGTCAAAAGTTTATATATATATGTATATGCATTTGTCTCTCGGGAACCATCACTTTGTCTATTAATCTGTATATATATATATATATATATATATATATATATATATATATATATAATTAAATTTGTTTTTTTAATTTAAAATTTATATGGTTTACATTGCGAAAAGTAAATCCCTATGTTTCAAAATTTTTACCTCGTATTCAGGCAATGTTAGCTCATTGTTGTGAAAATGATTTTCATTTGGACATAAGAAACAATACGTTTGTTATTTATGGATGAGGGAAAACAAAAAAATCATGTGTGTGTTCAATTAAACTAATCAGAATAGAGATCAACTTTAAATTTGAAAAAAAGTTTATATTTTTGGAGGATACATAATTTCTTCTTTCAGTCTTAACGGCAAAAGTGCCATATATATATATATATATATATATATTCCATATATACATATTTGTACATGTTCATATACAATTTCAGAATTAAGATCCATTTGGGGACACACGGAAAATCACCAATTAGATGGCCAGATGTAAGGGATGACGTGGTCGCAGAAATTGCCTGACAGAAATTGTCTGATTGTGTTCTACTTGCATGCTGCAGAGTTCCATTGCCAGTCATAGGGTCTTTCAGCAGCCACCCTCTTTACCTAGGGCAGCAGTACCCTCTCAGGCTACTTGATGTAGGCCTCTGAGTTGCGTCTTAGGCCCAGTGGGAGGATGAATGGGGGCAGAGTGTCGCCATGAAAAGTGATCGCTACAAACACCTACCTAACTACTATTCGACTTTCCGAATACTCTCTACTGTTCTCAGAATTACACCCAAACATCTTAAATGTTTGTACCGCAACTTCCGGCGCTAATACCAAGCGTCATCTGCTCTTTTTTGCACAAACGGTACCCAACTGACCCTACATTACTGTGTAGTCGGCAACAAACAACGCGCATGCCCGATATTAAAAATACAAAGTGACAGCAATGTACAATATAAGACGTTAAAATTTCCATTCTCCGATACCATGCGCCGATGGCTTAGGGAGAAGAGACTCCGACTGATAGCAAATCGGTCGAGTTTCGATCCCGGCCAGAAGCAAGTGGATATGTCTAGCCACACTGATGAGCTGTTATACAGCGAAACAGGTTTGTATGTGGATGAGTAATATGTTACAATTCTCTTTCCTTTTTTTGCGAACGCAGACGATGTCAATTTTTTTTTCTTGTTTATTTGATTTTATTTTGTTTTATCTTTTTCTTTTTTTTACTTTTTCTTTTTCTTTTTCTTTTTTAATTTCTTTGCAAATCTATTTAAAAAGGAAAATTAGACTGATTTTTCTCCAGTTTCTGAAAGGATTTTTCTGTTGCTGAGTGATGTGTTATCCCCCGTGGGGATTTTCATATCGAAATGATCCACCAACATCACTGAATTAATCCTTTTTTTAATTTATATTTGCTCTGTAATATTTTATTACATGGAGCTCTCTTCCTGTATCATTTTTTAATATTAAAATAAAATTTTTCATATTAATTAGGATCGGGTTTTTGGAATTTACCTTCCTGTTTTTTCCCGCTTGGATTAAAGTATCTGAATTAAAATATATATTTAATATAACGGTCATGTCACGTTGGATACACCGGTTCCCGCTCGATCACCGAAGTTAAGCAACGTTGAGCCTGGTCAGTACTTAGGTGGGTGACCACTTGGGAATACCAGGTGCTGTTAGCATTCACGGATGTGCGTTGGGGTTCGGTGGATGTCGGCTTGGAGGGGGAAATCGGTGAGCCGAGTTCCAATTTCAGTCGAGCACGCTGCATTCACTTGCGCACTGGTACCCTTGGGAAAGGTATTAATCCGTTCGTTCCCTCCAATTATGGGTTAAATAATTGAGGTCTGCTGTTCGTGCGATTTGTGGCAGTCATCTGCACCAATTGTTTCTTGTTATCAGCAGTTCCAAGAAGTGTGGACGGTACTACACAATGCCTTCACCACTATAAACAAATCTCTGTGTGGTTGTCTTGCTGGAAAAAGGTTGGACCCTCATACGTTGAACGCGACGGGAGAATCCATTACCATTTCCATTATATATATATATATAAGCATGTTTGATTAAATAATTTAGAAATGTTATCATACCAGAAGTCTTATTCCTGACTATGAGAAGATAAAAATAAATCGACAAATGTTTAATTTTTTTAATCAAGCATGCTCATATGAAGATATGCTTTCTAAATACTGTATTTAGGTAGCATATCTTTATTTAGGTATTCTTAAAGCCTCTTTCCTGGAGGACTTTATGACATAATTTTTTATGTACATTGAATATTTCGAGGTTGGAAGATAAACGGTTAATTCTAGAAAAAGAATTGGAAGATAAACAGTTCATTCTAGAAAAAAAAATGACACCCCTAGTTATTTTAACATCAATTCTAACCACCCTAACGCTATTAAAAAGCAAATACCCAACATTGTTAACACTAGAATTAGCCGCTTATCTTCCAACTTCAGAATATTCAGCGAAAATAAAATAATATATGTAATAAAGCCCTTTCAGGAAAGCGACTTCAAGAATAGATTAGTATACAAAAGACCAGTTGTTCAT
Source organism: Ascarosepion bandense (assembly GCA_037127315.1). NCBI lineage: Eukaryota > Metazoa > Mollusca > Cephalopoda > Sepiida > Sepiidae > Ascarosepion > Ascarosepion bandense. The sequence continues at coordinate 1,996,474 of JBBBDQ010000514.1, read as the reverse complement.
TCTGAGCCATATAGTGCGGGAAATAGACGAAGAAAAAATAAAGTAATATGCTTTAACTCTCCATTCTGTAGACTATCTAAAATCAATATCTAAACTTATTTATAAATGGAACTTTGTGTGTGTATCTGTGTGTGTGTCCATTTCCTATAGACTCCAAAACAGCTGAACCGATTTTCTTGAAAATTTACACAGTTGTACTATAAACGTCTGCGAGTGTTCTTAGCTATGTTTTGTGTCGAGGTACCCCCGATAAATATCGAAATCGATAATCGAAAAATAGGGTTATAGAAGGAGTGGTCTGATTTTAATCAAATTTGATACACTCATAGACAAAGACATAAGAAACGATATCCATAAGTTTCAAGGTTGCAGTTCTTACAATAGTCCAGAAAATCAATAATATATATATAAAAGGCTAGATGTTTGTGTGTGTGTCTGTTATCTGCCTGTATGTCTGTATTTTTTTCAGCCCTTTTCTTTTAGTTTTTGCTTCGGGTTTGGCTCTAAGTAGGTATCATTGTAGTTCTTACTCTCAGTCATAATACTATTTACTCAGAGGACTTATTTAGCCTTCAAAATTCAGTTTACGACGAAAAAAACTTATCTGATATCGATAGCAGGAAATCAAAATTTGACTTACATCCAGTTATTTATTTTTTTTTTTTCAGTCTACGGTTTTGCTTTAACTGGAAACAACTATTACTTTTTAGTCTTTCGTGCCAACGTCCAAAGAGTCTGAGCTCCAGGACCATGGATTAGTTTTAAAGCTTTCATTACACCCGAGCAACGCCGGGTTATACTGCTAGTAGGAAAATATTTTCTAAAATTAGTAAGCAAACATTTCCATACCAAAAATCCACTATACAAAATCTTTAATAGAAAAAACTCTTAAAATTAGTTTTTTCTGCACACACATATTGAACAACATTATAAATTCCTATAATAAATAAAAAATTATAGAATTTCGTTGTTGCAATTGCAAGTCCATGAATAACTGTCCAATGAAAGGCAAATATTGGTCTACTTAAGTAATCTACCAAACTCATAAATCTCCAATGAATAACAAATAGAATTATAAAGTTTACACTGGGATATCGGCGCGAGAATTTAAAAAAATATTACTTTCATAATCATTTTTTCCAAACCTATTCAAAATTTACAGACATCCCTTTCCAGAAGATTTTTGGAAATGAAAGACGATGGACTCATAGTGAGTTGGAGACTAATAGATTCACCCCGGATCCTCTATAACCTTTAAGACACATGTAATCTATACACAGTTAAAAAAAAAAAAATTAAAATAATAACATATCCTAAGCAAAATCTGCTTTTAAACTTAGGAGCGGAATTCATAAGCAAATTTTGTCATAAATCCAAACTTTTGAATTTTAAGTTTTAAATTTATGTATTAAACCCCTAAATATCCAAACTTAAATTTTCCGTTGTGATAGTTATTTTAGTTTTTTTCTTCTTATTTACTGTAGAATTTATTGCAACAATCATATATGTTAATCTCTTCTTCCCCTTATCTTTTCTAGTCTTACCGTTTGATATTAGTAGGTGCTTTAACTATTTAATTATTCACTTCCCCTAATATGACTGGTTTATTTTCTCTTTTAGCCCTTTACTATTGAATAATTAAAAAAAATAATTAAAAAAATCCTATTTATAATATAATCTTTTGTAATCCAGTTCCAGGTTTTTAATTTCTGTTCTTTTTTTTAGAAATATATGTAAATAGATGCATAGTTTTTACCTATTTTACATATTAGCTTAGTTATAAGTAGTCAGTACACTATGGTGATTGAGGTATGGTTTCATTGGTCGGATTACGTGTCATCTGTGATAAACCAATGGATAAATATTAAATGTAGAAGAAAAAAAAATGTGTCTGTTTAAGTGTGTGAGAGATGAGTAATAAAACCATTACATATTTATCATGAATGTAAATAAATATATGTAAGCGAAAATAATGCGTGTCAAGCGTATTTAAACTATAGACGAATGCATATGTCGGTAACATTAGTATGTGTAAATGGCAGCGAAGAAATATATTTTCCTTCAAAATAGGTACCAGGTATGGTATACACGTGTCAAGCGATTGAACGACGTTCTTTTTTTTAATTAAAATAAGAGAATCAAGTATGAATGTATGTATATGTGTGAAATCACGTGTGAATGTGTGCGTTTATGAGTTTGGAATCGTAAAAAAGAAATATATTTTCCTTCAAAATAGGTACCAGGTATGGTATACACGTGTCAAGTGATTGAACGACTTTCTTTTCTTTAATTAAAATAACAGAATCAAGCATGAATGTATGTATATGAGTGAAATCGCGTGTGAATGTGTGCGTTTATGAGTTTAGAATCGTAAAAAAGAAATATATTTTACTTCAAAATAGGTACCAGGTATGGTATACACGTGCCAAGTGATTGAACGACTTTTTTTTTCTTTAATTAAAATAACAGAATCAAGCATGAATGTATGTATATGAGTGAAATCGCGTGTGAATGTGTGCGTTTATGAGTTTAGAATCGTAAAAAAGAAATATATTTCCGTTTAAAATTCTACCAAAAATAACGTATAAAAGTATTAAACGATTTTTTTATTTTATTTTTTTTATAATCGTCTTACCCCAAGCAAGGCAGAACTGCCACTGGTGCGCAGGGGGTTACATAATAGGAGAGTGAAGAGAGATGGGAATGGGTCACAGTAGGTGTCGGAGAATGGGTAAGAGAAGGACGGGTAACATTGGTGTAAAGAGAGCTGCGTGAGAGGAAAGGGAAAATTAAGAAGGCGGATTGGAGTCAAGGAGATAACGGATGACAGTTGACGTTCCATTTAAACTCTTGGAGGTTGTAGCTATCAGGGAAACAAGAATACAGAAAAGGAGTTCCACAGGCGGGAAGTGCGAGAAAAGAGGCTGAGGAATTGAAGTTGTAATTACACTTGATCGTTTTCACACTGAAAAGGTGGAACCTTGTTGCTAGTCTAGTAGCTCGATTAAATTCGCGCAGGTGGGCTGCCCAAACGAGCTAAGCTTGTCGGAACAGAATCCGTGAAAGTATTTATAGAAGTTACAGTAGCCACATCTCGTCGGTAAGAGAGAGAGAGACTGGAGTCGAGCCGCCAGTTCAAAACTAAATAAATAAATTTTGAAAAATAAGATATTAACAGTGATAATCTTTTAATGAAATAATAAAATACTTAATGCCAGTGTCTTAAAATCATTACAATAACATAATTATATAATCTATATATATAAAAGACAATCTGTGCGTCTGTATGTGATTGTTCCTTATGCACACCTACATTTTTTAAGCTATGCATTCAAACTTTCTAGGGACACATATCTACAGGGAAGCCAGGTCAACACATACTTTTTGAATTTAAGTTCAGCAATTTTCCTTTTCGCACTTTTTGGCCAATGGAGCCGATTGTTTACATTTGCTCCGTAAAACATTTAAGATCTAAGATAGTTGCTAGATTACGACACAGAAATCAAATCACAAGTGTCAGACGCGACCAAAAAAAAAAAAAAAAAAAAAAAATATGAGCCTTTATATTTCATTTTTATTCCGACGGTCACCAAAAAATTTAAATATTTTTCCCCGTAATTTTGAAACAAAAGAAATATATATATATATATATATATATATATATATATATATATATATAAAAGGGTTTTTGCAAACAAAAACAAAATATGTAAAAAAAAAGTGCCAATGGTTAATTTAATTATTTAAGTCTTAACTGGAATTCAAACTCGGCACTCCGATTTGTCATTTCGAGTCGATATCCACTGGCGGGAAGTGCAACACAACGCACATATCATTCATCAATAAAAAATCTCTGAAGAAGTTTGTTAAAGTGAAACATGTTAGATTAAAGATACTTTTCCCTGACTAAACTATCGCCCGGTTCACACTCCACCCATGTCTATTGAACAGGTCAAGAGGCTCATCCCTTGTTCCCTGCTTAGGATGTGGTTTCCGGTTTTCTCTTCTCCTATCTTGTCACTCTTACATAGCCCCCTGCACATCAGTGGCGTTAACGCCTTGCTCGGGGTGATATGATTAAAAAAAAAAAAATATATATATATATATATTATTATTATTATTATTACTTTAGAATATGATTGTTTAATTGTAATAATGTTTAGCGCCAAGTTTGTTGATTTTCAGTTTACTTTTTCGGTGGCTTTACCGATAAAATGTATTTTAGCAAACAGGTTTTTATGTGCTCAGTATCGTGTCGGCGATAAAACGTTGATAAGTGCTTCTTACTTTAACTGAGTAGATTCATGCCGACTTCAAAGTTTCGTGTGGACACCGTTATAATATTCTCATTGTTCAAGTAGCAAATAGCCCTAACGAGTGAGAATATCATAACTTTGTCCTTACGCAACTTTGAAGTCGGCATGAATCTGTTCAGTTAAAGTGACAAATTCTTTGTTGTTATGTATATATATACAAATATATATATATTCGTCATCCACATACAAGCCTGTTTCGCTGTATCACAGCTCATCAGTGTAGCAAGACATCCACTTGCTTCTGGCCGGGGTCGAAATTCGACCGATTAGGTGTCAGTCGGAGCCATTAACCCCTAAGCCATATGCGTATGGAACCAGAGAAGGGAAATTTTAGCGTGTTGTATATAACCGGAGTATACACACGCCAGTCACCGAAAGATCTCAATTCATTGCTGAAGAATAATGCATAAATTGCGGAAGTAGTAACTGTTTTTTTTTTCTCTAGAGAGCTCAATCCTAAATGAGAGCATAACATAATCGTCATCCACATACAAGCCTGTTTCGCTGTATCACCCCTTATCCGTATGTCTAGGCATCTATTTACTTCTGGCCGGGATCGAAACTTGGCCGATATATATATATATATATATATATATATATATATACTTTGTTGCACTCCATCTATAAGTACGAAGAGAAATGTATTTATTTCTGAGAAAGACCAACATGACTCGTACATTTTCTTCTTATGTTTCATCATTCGCTATCAGCGAAGCCCTATTCTGTTTTCCCGTGCATCATTCGCAGACGATAACGACCGCCATTTTTCTGAGCGCGTTTTTTTTTTGCTTTCGTTTGTCATTCTCTTTATATAACGAAGGCTTATTTCAACACACATGGCATTCTCTTTTTTCCTTTTTATCTTTTTTTTTAGTAACACCCGTTGCTGCTGACAAAAAGTTGACAGCTGAATGAATCAAACAAGTTACATCTCAGTTGTCAGTGAAGTCTTTGGTAAACTGTCTGAACATACGTCAGACAAATTATACTTAACTTACACACACTCATACGATCGCACACACATGCATATATATATATATATATATATATATATATATATATATATGTATGTATGTATGTATATATATACAGGGTGGTCCACAAACAGAGGGACAAAAAGTAAAGGCGCATATTTTCTAAAGAAACAATTGTTTCTTTTTCTTTTTCAGTTGAGTTGCGTAGCATACTAGTTGGCTTTATCTACTACCAAAATGGACCACTACTAGCGGTTTTCCGTTAAAGAGAAGACAAAGGTTTGGGAATTATACTATTTACATTATTCGGACTATTGTCCTCATTTTTGTTGCCATTTGTACGAAGTTTCAGCCGTTGTACGCTCCAGCATTCTTCAGGTGCTCTGAATTTCAAATCGATCCCTTTATTACGATAATTATTGGGGTATGTCATTTTCATTTCCTGTGCGAAGACTATTTTGCTATTTATGAGTTATCTCCGTCTAACCCGACTCTCAAAGTTACTTGTTCACCACTGTTGTAGCCTGTATTGGACTTACATCTCTTCGGGTCAAGACACTGGAGCTAACGCGCGAATTCACTAGAACTAACGGCCTAGTGGATATAGACTAACGTCTAAAAACGTCTATATCCACTATGCCTTAAGGACAAACACTGGGCTTTAAGGACAACAGTGAGCCTTAAGGCAACAACAATTTCTAGGGCCTATAAACCTAATATTCAATAATCATATTTTTCCAGTGTTTGTATTGCAATTTTTGATGTTAATGGCTTTGTCTAGTATATTTTGATGTTAATGGTTTTCTCTCGTATTTTTTAACAGAGTTCACATTTTTCAATTTTTTAATGCGAATGGATTTCTCTTGTATTTTATACCAGAGCTCATATTGCAATTTTTTTTTTTTGACAATAATGAATTTCTCTGGCACTCCGCATTACTGGTTTCCATATTGTATTCATCTCTACGCTTGGTTAGCTTAGGAGATTTTTGTAACCTAGCTTATGTGCTGATTCTTTAAGTTTACGTACTTTCCAGTGGTGTTCTCGATCTATTATTTTAATTCATCTCATTTTAATCTCCCCTCGTGTTACGGCTTTGCGATGTTCTTGTAGCCTTATCTTAAGAGGACGGCCTGTCTCTCCTTTATATTTCTTTCCACAGCTACATAGAATGACGTACACACAGTCATTCCCTCTTCTGTTTGGGGTGTTACTCGCGAGAGGTACCTGCGAAGGGTAGAACCACTTCTGAATAACGTTCTGATGTTATATGGACCACCGATCCTCCGTACTTTCTCTGATAACTCCTTTACATATGGTAGATAGACCTAGGCTGTTTTTTTGAGAGTTGTTATTCTCAGAAGGATGTGCCTTGTGGTGCAGTGGATATCGGCTCGAAACGAGAAATCGGGGAGCCGAGTTCGAATTCCAGTTGAATTCATTTCATTCACTTACGCACAAATAACCCTGGGAAAGGTATTAATCCATCTCTTCTTTCCAGTTATGGGTTAAATAATAGAACAAATAAGGTTCTATAGCCTTGGCTAGCAACCAATCTACCGCAGAAAGCAATGGCAACCTACTGCGGGATAATCTTCTGCCCAGTCAGTCATGTCTCGAAAAAGACATGATCGCCCAAGTGTGTTTCACGGATGGCACTTAATTGACTAACTATTCTAAGGCACCCTCTCTTCCATGTTCGTTGGAGTTGTCGTTATGTACCCCGGATAAATCCAGTCCTAAAAATAAGATAAAAAACAAACATTTACTCCTGTTCAAAAGACGATAGCAAACCTATATACTCATATTGGGAGAGGAAAAATAATTATTGCTTAAAATATCAGAGTTCAGGCGGATAGGTTAGGAGTATACAGTTGAAGTAGACTTTAGAAGGAATCGGGAACCCAATCATAAAAATAAAAGAAGAAACAAACACTTCCTCCTGTTTAAAAGACAGGAAAGGAGTTTGAAATGGACGATAGGCAAATCTATCTACTCCTATTGGCAAAAGAAAATAATTACTCCATAAAATCTCAGAGTTCAGGCGGAGACGTTAAGTGTATAGAGTCGAAGTCGACTTGAGAAGGAATCGAAAACCCAATCCTAAAAATGAAAGAAGAAAAGTCATGGCGGCATCACCCAAAACGGAATGAACTTTTCGGATCATTACATATACCTCCCCTCACAAAAGGTGAGAGTAGATAGCGCAGATAGCCTGTGAGTAGCCTGAGGAAGTAGCTTGAGAGATTAGCCTGGGGAGAATGCCCTAAACTCAACCGAGAGTCGTCTACGAACACTGCTACCGTCACGACCATTACGAGTCCCATTTCAAGCGTCGAATTATAGTACTACACAGTCACCCGTATTATCGTTCTACTAACAATGTTCCAAGTGTTGATTTTTGCTGTGTTTAATATATATTCGTTATTTTCTATTTTGGTTGTTCTGTGTTATTCTTGTTGGACCTTTAACCAGGTCTACGACAAGAAACAAACGTTTATTCTTGCTTAAAAAACAGGAAAGGAGTTTGATACGGACGACAGGCAAACCAATCTAATCTTATTGGCAGAGAAAAATTTCAAAGGTCAGGAGGTGTCGTTAAAAGTATAAAGTTGAAGACGACTTTAGAAGGAATCGCAAATGCAATCATAAACATAAAGAAGAAACAAACTTTTGCTTTTGTTCAAAATACAGAGGAAGAGTGTGAACAGGACGATAGGCAATTCTATCTACCACTATTGGCAGTGGAAAAATAATTAGTGCATAAAATTTCAGAGGTCGGGCGGAGATTTTCGGTATAGAGAAGTCGATATTAGATGGAATCGGGAATCAAATCCTAAAATGAAGAAAGAAACAAACATTTTCTCTTGTTCAAAAGGCAGGAGAGGAGTCTGAAACGGACGATAGGCAAACCTATATACTTCTATGGGAACAGGAAAAAATAATTACTGCTTAAAATTTTTGTGTTCAGGCGGAGACGTTAGGTGCATAGAGTTGAAATCGACTTTAGATGGAATCGGAAACGCAATCTTAAAAATGAAAGAAGAAAACAAATCTTAGCTCTTGTTCAAAAGACAGGAGAGAAGTCTGAAACGGACGATAGGCAAACCTATCTACTCTTATTGGCAGAGGAAAAATAATTACTACATAAATTTTCAGATTTCAGGAGGTGACGTTAGGAGTATATCGTTGAAGTCGACTTTAGGTGTAATCGGAAATCCAGTCCTGAAAATGAAAGAAGAAACAAATTTTAGCTCTTGTTCAAAAGACAGGAAAGGAGTCTGAACCGGACGATAGACAAATCTATCTACTGCTATTGGCAGAGAGAAAAAAGTAATTACTGCTTAAAGTGTTAGAGTTCATGCAGAGACATTTGGAGCATTGAGTTGAAGTCGACTTGAAATGAAATCGGAAACCCAATTCTAAAAATGACTAAAGAAACAAACCTTTGCTCTTTTTCAAAAGACAGGAGAGGAGTCTGAACCGGACAGTAGGCAAACCTATTTACTTCTATTGACAGAGAAATGAAATAATTACTGCCTAAAATTTCAGAGTTCAAACGGAGACGTTAAGAGTATAGAGTTGAAGTCGACTTTAGAAGGAACCAGAAATTAACCCTAATCAGGAAACAAGGAATAAACCACTAAACCTGTTCAAAAGACCAAAGAGAAATGTGAGCCTTAGTGTTAGGGGGAAATGACGAAACGCTTAAAAAGAAGAAGCTTTACAACTTTCTCCATATCAATAGAACACGAACAAAGATGAACTACCCGGTGTACATGATAGAGCGGGTACTAGCCGTGAAGATTTGAACTAGTTGAACTAAATAAGGAAGGTAATTTAGGCTCGCAAACTTTTTTGAGGGAAGGTTTAAGTCTAGGGCAAACCATTCGCTTCCACACATACATTCACAAAGTTTATAACCTGCTACCTCGAGTGGCTTATGGGTCTTGTACAGAGAGGACAGGGATGTGCGTTGTGGCGCAGTGGATATCGGCTCGGAACGAGAAATCGGAGAGCCTAGTTCGAATTCCAGTTGAATTCCTTGCATTCACTTACGCGAAAATACCATTGGGAAAGGTATTAATCCGTCTATTCCTTCCAGTTATGGGTTACATAACAGGACAGATTGGGTTCTATAGCCTTGGTCGGCAACCAGTCTACCGCAGAAAGCAATGGCAACCCACTGCGAGATAATCTTCTGCCCAGTCAGTCATGTCTGTTTCGAGACATGATCGCCCAAGCGTGTTTTACGTATGGCACTTAACTGACTGACAGAGAGGACATCATTGTGAAAAGTGGAAGCTGTTATTAAAATTTCCCTCTTGTGAGCTCAGTCGTAATGAGAGCATAATATATTAGTCATTCACATACAAGCCTGTTTCACTCTATCACAGCTCATCAGATATTACCTACATGTTTATGTTTTTCTGGGAAAAATCTCTGGTAATAATAAAAAACCCAGTACATATATTGATTCAGAGAGATTTTAGTCAATAATACAATAATCCTTACTCATACACACAGTAAAAAGAACCTTCAGATATTGGAGGCCATGTACATTAAATCCAAACAACCCTTAATAAAAATCACTTTTAAATCTGGCCATAACATATTACATTGCATTTGAATACATGGTTCTGTTGTCATTTTGCGATATCACGCGTTGTGACGTCATAGAACCGCATTGCAAATTTGCGAACTGCGTTTGTTATTTTTGGTAACTATTGCTGTTGCCAAGCGGAGTTTTATGTCAACACAAAATAAAATTGTCGCTGATGGTGGATGTTATTGTGTTACCGTCTTAATAACCTCTCTGAAAGCTTAGAAACAATTTAATAAAAAATTATCCAAATGGCGGAGAATTTTTGTCTTTATTTTCAACTGAAATTAAAGCCAAAATTCAACGTTTAGAACGGCTCATGATTAAACATAATAGACATTCATTGTCTCTTATATTTAACAGTATTTATTTAGAAAATTATTTGCTGCCTCAATACACTAAATTTATCTCCCTTTGTCTGTTCTATAAATACTTTCATGGCTTCTGCTCAGACGAACTTAAGTCACTGATGCCTCTTCAACAGGTGTTTACTCGTGCAACCAGACTGGCAACTGGGTCCCACCCATTCACAGTTAGGTTAGCCAAATGCAGACGACAATTCTACTCCTGCAGCTTCTTCTCTCGCACTTTCCGCCTGTGGAACTCGCTCCCATTTTCTTGCTTTCCTGACGGCTACAACCTCCAGAAATTTAAATGCAAGGTCAATACTCATCTACGAATCACTGGACTCTAGCTCTCTCCCCACCCCCGTATAACCTTCCCTTTCTCTCCACCTATGTATCTGTCATCGCACCTGCTTTCTCAGATTTCTATTGTTCCTTTCTAACTAGTTTGTACTTCTCACTCTTTTCTAATTAATCTTTTTACATTTATGTAGCCCCCTGCACATCAGTGGCGTTTCTGCCTTGCTCGGGTGAAATTATTAAAAATATATATATATATATATATATATATATATATATACCAAGTTGCAATTTGTCTATAAGTATGAAGAGAAATGTATTTATTTCTGAAAAAGACCAACATGTCTCGTACATTTTCTTCTTATCTTCCATCATTCGCTATCAGCGAAGCCCTATTCTGTTTTCACGTGCATCATTCGCAGACGATAATCAAGTCAAGTGCCATACGTAATACACGCTCTGGTGTTCATATGTGGAAGGAAACATGACTGACTGGGCAAAAGATTTTCCCGCAGTAGATTGCCATTATTCTCTGTGATAGACTGGCCGCCAATTAAAGCTATACAAACCAATCTATTTAACCCAAAGCTGGAAGAAGAGACGAATTATTACCTTACCCAAAGTATCTAGTAATGTAAGTGAATGCAACGCATTCAACGTTAATTCGAACTCGGCTCGCCGATTTCTCGTTCCGAGCCGATAGCCAATGCACCACAACGCATATCCCAACTACAACGCCATGTAAACCCGTTCAAATCTTTGTCAGGGTTGCAAAAAGAGAATTTAAATATTAACTCAGTTCGATCCTTGTACCTATATCTTTCGACCTTAGGTCGCACATAGAAATGTTCGGAAAATAATGGATGGACGTTATCCTGGAAGACGCTATAAAACGAGCAAACTAAATTACAAAAAAAAACAAAAACCGTTTAATGTGAAGCTGGTTGATATATATCTTTGAAGAGAGGCCATTAAGAAACGATCAGCTTATGTCATTTAAATCTGCAAAGGTTTTGCAGGGACGACGGTGACATTGTTTGGTCGAAACCCCGTATCTTAAATTGGAGTAGATAGACTAAACTATCGCCCAGTTCACACTTCACCCACGTCTATTGAACAGGTGAAGAGGCTCATCCCTTGTTCTCTGTTTTGGATGTGGTTTCCGGCTTTCTCTTTTCCAGTCTTTTCAATCTTACGTAGCCCCATGCGCATCAGTGGCGTTACCGCCTTGCTCGAAGTGATATGTTGAAAAAAAAAACCCAGCAGGTCGAGAACGTTAAATAGCGCGAGTTGTGTGGAACAGACGCGAATCCCCGATTTCGTGATAGTGAAATCATATTAGCACTATTATTTTAGGGTGTGTTGATATACCAATAAGTGTCCGACAATTGCGTGGAGAACGCGGATGGCGTTTGTTAAAACTGTACTAACTGAATTGAAGCGCCGGAAGTTACTAATTCATGCCTACGTCATATCCGGCGGTACATTACTCATTTCTTTCTTTTTGTTCAATTCTGATTTTTTGAATTCATTTATTTCTTTCCTGAAATTTTTCTTTTTCTTTTTATATTTCGAAATATAACTTTTTTTTATCTTTCTATTCACTTTTTTCTTTTGTTGTTCGTTTTATTTATTTGATTTCATAACTGTTGTTCTTTCTTTCTTTGTTTCTTTCTCCACATAACCTTTCTTTCTTTTTTCTTTCTTTCTCTACTCAAACTTTCTTACTTTCATTCTTAACTCAACCTATTTCTTTCTTTCTTTCTTTCTTTCTTTCTTTCTTTCTTTCTTTATCTTCCTTTTTCGTTTACGTTTTTTTCTTGCTTCATGTCTCCCAGAATTATATTTTTTTTGTTTTTTTTATTCATTCGTTTTTATTTTCTTCTTTTTTATCTTTTGTTTCTCTTTCTTTCATAGTCTTTTTTCTTAATCTCCCTCTTTGTTTGTTTGTTTCTTTGTTTCTTTCTTTCTTTGTTTCTTTGTTTCTTTTTTCTATTTTACTATTTCTTATACTGGTTTTTCTAATTCTTTTCTTTCTTTTCAATTTTCTTCTTTCTTTTGTTTGGGATTTCCTCTTTTGCTTTCTTTTTTCTTTTGCTTTTCTTTGTTTTTTCTTTCTTTTTTTCCTACTTCCCTTTTTCTTTCTTCCTATTTCCTTCCTTTTTTCTATGTCTGCTCCTTCTTTTCGTTCATTATTTTACTATTCCTTCTTGTTCTATTTTATGTCTTTTTCCTATTCTTTTGATTCTTTTCTTTTTTGGATAATCTGCCGCTATGAAAGTCGGCTCTCTGTGCAGGGCCCGAAAGTTTTTCCCACCTGAATCTATCCTGCACATATATAAATCTACCATCCGCCCGTGTATTGAATACTGCTGCCATATCTGGTCGGGTGCCCCTGCTGCTCTCCTTGGGCTTCTTGACAAAATACAAAGGAGAATCTGTAACGTGGTTGATACTGACTTGGCAGACCGGTTGCAACCACTCGTGATATGGCTTCCCTGTGCCTCTTCTACAAGTACTTTCATGGCTTCTGCTCCGATGAACTTATATCACTGGTGCCACCTAAGCACGAATTTACACGAGATACTAGATTAGCAACTAGTTTCCACCCTTTCACAGTTAAACAGATAAGATGTAACCGTAAATTCTACTCCAACAGCTTCTTTTCTCGCACTTCCCGCCTGTGGAATTCCCTTCCACAAGTCTGCTTTCCCGACAGCTTCCATCTCCAGGTGTTTAAATGTAGGGTCAATAGACACATCCTATCACACTAACTCCCAATTATTCTCAGAACACTCTCATCTACCCAACCCTCATTCTCGGTTTCCTTACCCGCCTATCACCCACCCTCTGACATTTCTTATATTTAACCATTCTCGATATCCTTACCCGCCTATCACCCATCCACTGACATTTCCTATATTTAGCCATTCTCGGTATGCTTACTCGCCTATCACCCATCCTCTGACATTTCCTATATTTAACTATTCTCGATATCCTTACCCGCCTATCACCCACCCTTTGACATTTCCTATATTTAACCATTCTCGGTATCCTTACTCGCCTATCACCCATCCTCTGACATTTCCTATATTTAACCATTCTCGATATCCTTACCCGCCTATCACCCATACTCTGACATTTCCTATATTTAGCCATTCTCGGTATCCTTACCCGCCTATCACCCATCCACTGACATTTCCTATATTTAACCATTCTCGGTATCCTTACCCGCCTATCACCCACCCTCTGACATTTCCTATATTTAACTATTCTCGATATCCTTACCCGCCTATCACCCATCCTCTGATATTTCCTATATTTAACCATTCTCGATATCCTTACCCGCCGATCACCCACCCTCTGACATTTCCTATATTTAACCATTCTCGATATCCTTACGCGCCTATCACCCACATTCTGACATTTCCTATATTTAACCATTCTCGATATCCTTACCCGCCTATCACCCACCCTCTGACATTTCCTATATTTAACCATTCTCGCTATCCTTACTCGCCTATATTTTTTATAAAAAAAAATAAAAAATAACAGACGTCATACTGTCCAGATACAGTTTTAACTCAGATCATGAAGAAGAGCAAACAGTCTGCAAAAAATGGTTTCCAAGAATGCTGAAAAGGGTTGACATTTCCAGGACAATTCTGACTCGCTTTCAGGCTGACTCGAAGATTAGTTATTCAAGATAAAACTTAGATTTACCACTTTGAACCTGAATCAAAGGTTCAATGCAAACAGTGGAAACACTCAAGTTCAAGCTGACAACGTCTTTTGGCAAGATAATGGCTACTCTTTTAAGAAATTCTGAAGGCTTAATCATGATATACTATCTGAAAAAAGGAACAACTAATGAACAATACTATATATTGTTGTGGTGCAGTGGATATCGGCTTGGAACGAGAAATCAGGGAGCCGTGTTCGAATTCCAGTTGAGTTTGCTGCATTTACTTATGCGCAAATACCTTTAGGAAATGCATTGATCCGTCTATTCCCTTCAGCTATGGGTCAAAGAATGAGACAGATTAGGTTCTGTAGCCTTGGTTGGCAACCGGACTACTGCAAAAATTATAGCAATCTACTGCGGAAAAAATCTTTTGCCCAGTCAGTCATGTCTCTTTCGAGTTATGATCACCGAAGCATGTATCGTGTATGGCACTTAACTGACTGACAATATTTGTAAACATTTATTGTTCTGGCCAAAGAATATATAAAATGCTTTTTGCACGCTGCCATGTTTACACTGTAACAGCAACAAAAAATTTAACGGAATTTCAAACTTCGATTTCGTGACTAAAATAAACTATAAGCTCGGGTGAGCAGAAGACAGTATTAAAAATCTAAATATATGTTACGGCGAAAGTGCAGATAATTTTGGACTTAGCCTCGTACACAGAAACATTAATGTATCAGGCTCAGTGACAGTTTGACATTTGATAAAAAAACATCCGTATGCTCTGTCTCAAAGTAAGGCTCATACCGATTACTGCTTGAAGGTTTGTGAATCAGTGTACATAAAGCCCCAAGAGCAACCTTTGTGTACAGAAGAAGTCTTTGGTGAGCAGAAAGTTAATTAGAATTCATTTTCATATTTTTGTCTGTCTATTATATTAGTCTGGGATTGTATATTTTTTAGTCGCTGTGTTAGATTATTGCTCAGACGAGAGACAGAGAGAGGCCTCCAAAAAACCGGCTTAGCTCTTGTTAATGTCACGAAATTGAAGTTTGAAATCCCGTTATATTTTTGTTGCTGCTAGAGTGTAAACATGGCGGCTTCGCTGATATCCTCAAGGACATATGGCTCAGTTTCTTAGTTACAGTGACTTGATCCAAAGAGTTGTGAGTTCAATACCTAGCTACAATAGTGGTGAACAAATAACTTGAGTTGAGTTGAGTAAAAGGGAGATAACTACATGGCATCCAGAGTGACATGAGATTGATATACCCCAGTGATCGGAATAAAAGATTACTTTCAAAATGCCCGAAGAAGGCCGGAGCGTACAACGTCCTAAACATGGCAATAAAGATGAGGACAAGTATAAATAAGGTAAATACTACCTCATCCCAGAAGTATAAAATAAGATTATTTTTATCACTTTCTTTACTCAACAGTATTTACATTATTAGGACTATTGTCCTCATCTTTTTGTTAACAATTCGCTGAAAAGACGAGTATACGGTATAATATATTCAGTGAGTAAGCCTCTTGGTACAACGAGTGTAAAAGACGATGACACAACAATGTCCCACGATTTGTACATTGGATTTTAAGTATTTACATTATTCAAACTATTGTCCTCATCTTTGTTGCCATTTGTAAGACGTTTCGGCCGTTGTACGCTCCGACCTTCTTCAGGTTCTGGGAATTTCGAAAAGAACCTTTTATTGCAATTACTGGGGTATATGAACTCCATTTCTTGCCTAGTGCCTCTTCTGGGGGTCATGAGTTATCTCCTTCTAATCCTGTAAGTTACTTGTCAACGTTGAGAAGGGTTTCGCTTAAATGATTAGGTTCTTCGTGGCTGAGTAGCATCGGATGTAATAACGATTAACTCTGTCTATCAATATATTGTTTTATAAATAAACAGTTTCGGCATCCTTAATTGGACAATCTCTGAAATTAACCGAATAGACGTCAAAACGAGGAAGCTTCTCATTTGCCAGCGCCTTGAAAATGATGTTGATCTTCTGTATGTGTCCAGATCCAAAGGAGGCATAGAATCAGTCCAACTAGAATAGTTTTCTAATACCACAACATTCAGTCTTCAAAGATACCCGGAAACTAGAGAAGACTACCAGCCATAGGACTTCCCGTAGATTTGGTAGCGAGAATACATATACGATGATAAAGATGTTGATAATAACGTTTCTTTCGTTTTGTTTTATTTATTTATTAGGAATTTGACAAGTAAATTATGCTTACGGCCTATATCACGTTGAATACACCGGTTCTCGCTCGATCACCGAAGTTAAGAAACGTTGTGCCTGGTCAGTACTTAGATGGGTGACCGCTTGAGAATACCAGGTGCTGTAAGCGTATAGTGACGGATGTGCGTTGTAGTGCAGTTGTGTGTTGTAGTGCAGTGGATATCGGCTCGGAAAGAAAAATCGGTGAGCCGAGTTCGAATTCCAGTTGGCAGTTGAATACCCTGCCTTCACTTAAGCACTGGTACTTTTAGGAAAGGTATTAATCTGTCCCTTCCCTCCAGTTATGGGTTAAAAACAAATCTTGATAATCGAAAAGAAAAATGTTGTAAAAATAAAATAACCTTACCCCAAAATCATTGGTTATGACCTTAAATGATCCCATAAGGCATAAGGATTGATAGGTCATTAAACCTCAAAACAAACAAACAAACAAGTGATTTAGAAGCAACACACACACAAGAACAACTACTACTACTACAGCAACAGCAACATGCACAGTATCGAATAAAGAAATACAATAAAATTTAAACTGCCTTGAAAATTACCAGGGTACGGCAGGACCCAAGGATAAATATAAAGCTTCCCTTCAATTGCTTTGTACTACAACTGATAAGACAAAAACGTAGCCTCGAGGGTAACAGTTCAAAATGTGATGCCGATGATCAGTCAGTCAGTTAAGTGCTATACGTGATACACGCTTGGGCGATCATGTCTCGAAACAGACATTACTGACTCGACAGAAGATTATCCCGCAATAGGTTGCTATTACTTTCTGCGGTAGACTGGTTGCCAGCCAAGGCTATAGAACCCAATCTGTCCTGTTCTTTAACCCATAACTGGAGGGAAGAGTCGGATTAATACCTTTCCCAAGGGTATTTGCCCGTAAGTGAATGCAAGGAATTCAACTGGAATTCGAACTCGGCTCCTCGATTTTTCGTTTCAAGCAGAAACTGCACCACAACTTGCACTACCGGGCCATAATTATTCGGCCAACCCAATTTTTAAAAAAAGAAATGACGTATTATATGCTATTTTTAGTATTTATTGCCAAATGAAAATAGAATAGTTCTTTTGTTATTATTGCTTTGCAAATTATACAAGGCAAGGAAGCAAAGATGAACTCGTCAGAATCACTCTAAATTTTCTTCATTCTTTCATTGATGCAACTACAATATTGGTAATTATTAAATATTTATAAAATTATTTGATACACATGTTATTGTGCAGTATTAACAAAAGAACCATTCTATTTTCATTTATAATTATTCACTTGACAATAAATACTAAAAAATAGTATGAAATACATCATTTTTAAAACACTGGGGTGTCCTAATAATTATGAGCAATAGTGTACATCCGATACAGATGATACATGTATTTAATTGTTTTTTTCTTCTTGCTCTGATGGGACAACAAGAATTAGCGACGTCCTCCAACGAGGGCAGTGGGCAGCCGATTATTGTCTGGATGGCATCTCATGTATCAATAATAATTGGTAGGTCTAACACTATGACCAGATGAAAATGCAGATTTTCTCTGAAATAAATCACTTAATATCAATAAGTTTGATTTCCAGCCGAATTCATTGCATTCAATTACGCGCAAATACCCTTGGGAAAGGTATTAATCTGTCTAATCCTTCCAGTTATGGGTTAAATAACGGGACAGACTGGGTTCTATAGCCTTGGTCGGCAACCAGTCTACCGCAGAAAGCAATGCAACTTACTGCGGGATAATCTTCTGCCCAGTCAGTCATGTCTCTCTCGAGACATGATCGCCCAAGCGTGTATCACGTATGGCACGTCACTGAATATCAATAACAGATTTCTAAGAAGAAACCTGACATCTAACAGACATGGCATAGTTACAGAATTCTAATATTTATAATAAAAAAATGAATTTCAAAAACTGTAATTCTATAAGAACCTGCAAATCGATATGGAAATTTAAAACATCGATTATCTCTGTTCTGATAAGGGCACTGTTTATGACAAAGAAGGGTACCGAAAACCACGTGAGTACAATTCTTGTTCACATTACCATCTCTGAGCTCAAAATGTAATTGGTCACTGGTTATGACAAAGAAGGGTACCGAAAACCACGTGAGTACAATTCTTGTTCACATTACCATCTCTGAGCTCAAAATGTAATTGGTCACTGTTTATGACAAAGAAGGGTACCGAAAACCACGTGAGTACAATTCTTGTTCACATTACCATCTCTGAGCTCAAAATGTAATTGGTCACTGGTTATGACAAAGAAGGGTACCGAAAACCACGTGAGTACAATTCTTGTTCACATTACCATCTCTGAGCTCAAAATGTAATTGGTCACTGGTTATGACAAAGAAGGGTACCGAAAACCACGTGAGTACAATTCTTGTTCACATTACCATCTCTGAGCTCAAAATGTAATTGGTCACTGGTTATGACAAAGAAGGGTACCGAAAACCACGTGAGTACAATTCTTGTTCACATTACCATCTCTGAGCTCAAAATGTAATTGGTCACTAGTTATGACCAAAAAGGTTACCGAAAACCATGTGAGTACAATTCTTGTTCATAATACCATCTCTGAGCTCAAAATGTAATTGGTCACTGGTTATGACAAAGAAGTGTACCGAAAACCATGTAAGTACAATTCTTGTTCACATTACTATCTCTGAGCTGAAAATGTTTACTGTGGGACTGCACATATCATCAACAAATCCCTACCCATCTAAACGAAACATCCGAAATGTGCATAGATAACACGCCTAGAGAGTGCATTTTTATTCCTAGACTTCTCCACCCGAGAGGACTTGGTAATTACGCACTTTAAATTACTCTCAAGCCGGATGATACAACACACACTATTAATAAGTAAGAAGAAGAAAGGTGAAAAACTGTACTCTCATCGTAGTAGTGGTGAAAATGTTAGAACTTTCATTTACCATTATTATTATTATTATTATTATGGAAAGAGAGGAAAGGAGAAAGGCTGTACTCTCATCGTGGTAGTAGTGATGGCGTTAGACCTGTCAGTTATTATTATTATTATTAATAATTAAAAAAAAAAAAGAAAGAAGAAAGACTTTACTCACGTCGTAGTAGTAATGATAGTGTTGGAACTGTCATTTATTATGATTATGACTATTATGTTGTCATTTTTTCATGATATTTCGATTTCTGCTATGGTCGCACCACCAAGCAAGTCTGCGGAAAGAACTAAGGCAGATCGTGCTGTGTTGTTATGGCTCCATTTCATGTTTTTTATATCTCACCTATCATCCCTAGCGTTACATAGACAAAGCTCTCCTTAGTGTGTGGGCTGTACTTAACAAGGCAATGTTCTGTATATCTCTTAAGCTGGGGTTTCCAGGGGTTCTTTCAATGTGTTGTTTTGTTCCATTTTTTATCATTCCAAGTGCACCTACTTTCACTGGCATGGTTCTTGTTTTCAATTTCCACATTTTTTCTATTTCAATTTCCAGGTCTTTATATTTTGACAGTTTTTCGAATTTCTTCGTTGCTATGTAACAATCCGCTGGACAAGCCATATCAATTAATAGGCAAGCTTTTTCTTTCTGGTTTTTAACAATAATGTCTGGCCTATTTGCTTCAATTTTTCTGTCTGTGTAGATGGTGTAATCCCATAAAATGATGACATCTTCTATTTCTGTAACCGGTGCTGGGTGATGTTCATACCAGTGTTTGTTTACATATTTTCCATAGTGTTTGCACATTGTCCAATGTACATATTGCCTTACTCTATCGTGGCGATTTTTATATTCATTTGGAGCAAGTACAGAACAGCCTGAGATTAGATGGTCTATTGTTTCTTGGTGTTTATCACAGAACCTGCATTATGTATAATATTTGCCTGAAAGTTTCTAATGAAAATAATTCGGTCTTGCGCCGCAAGAATAAAGCCTTCAGTTTCAGACTTTAATCCAGATGCACGTAACCATCGATGAGTATTAACTTTATCAACATTTGATATATTGGCACATTCTGGATATTGGCAATGGAGAGGTTTGTCTTGCCAGCGCTGTTTCATCTGTTCAAGAGCTTTATCTTTGGCTTTCATTTTCATATTTTTTGACGCAATAGTTGGTTCTTGGCTTCTGTTTTGCTTTTCTACAGAATCTACTAAATGTAAATCTTGTTTGTCTTAACTGCCTTCTTTTATTATTGAATATTTTTCTTTCTGTTTTCATGTTGTTTGACTAATTGTATCATCCAGTCCTTTGTTGTTTCTATGTATGTTAGTAAGCCAACAGTTGTCTTGTATTACATTTCTAGCTGAAGAAGACCTCTTCCAACTTACGGGGTATGTATAGACGGTTTACATCAGCCTTTGGATGATGCATCTTATGCTTAGAAAAAAGCTTTCTTGCTTTAGAATCCATTCGCCTGATGTCGTTTAGAGTCCAGTTTAATATGTTGAAACTATATTGAAAACATGGGATGGCAAGGCTATTAATAGCCATAATTCTGTTCTGAGAATTTCAATTCAGTTTCTATAGTAGTCTTTACGCACTATTTCTTTCATGATTTTGTGGTGAAGGTTTTCACTCACATTTATACCTGGGTATTTATAAGCTTTTATTATTATTATTATTATTATTATTATTATTATTATTATTATTATTAAGTAAAAAGAGGGAAAGAGAAAGACTTTACTCACATTGTAGTAGTAGTGATGGTTAAGACCTGCCATTTAATATTATTATTATTATTATTATTATTATTATTGTTGTTGTTGTTGTTGTTGTTGCTGTTGTTGTTGTTATTATTATTATTATTAGCCCTGCTTTTTTATCACGTTTTGGATATTGACTACGCAGAGGTTTTGTCTTCACATCGTTATTTCATCTGTTCAAGAGGCTTTGTTGTAACTTTGGATCTTCGTCTGTGGTTTTTCCACCGAATCTGCTAAATGTAAATCCCATTTGTATTTACAGCTTTCTTTCATGACTGAATATTTTTTCCTTTCTACTTTTGCTTTAACTAATTGTATCACCCTGTCCTTTGTATGTTACTAAGTCAACAGTTATTATTATTATTATTATTATTATTATTATTATTATTATTATTATTATTATTATTATTATTATTATCTCCTTGTATTTCTATTGTATATATATTTCCTTCTGGGTCCTAATCAGATACCTGTGGTCAGAAATGGCTCCATGATTTCTACTTTAAGATCATTGAACATGTTTTTAAAAGTAGTTATCCAAAGATGTCACACATTTTATTCCCATAACAGCACTAGTATTACATGGACAAAGTTCCTTTTAGTGTGTCGACTGCACTTATTTTTTGTATATCTCTTTATCTGGGAATTCTAGTTTTTTTTTTTTCAATGTGTTGATTTGTTTCTATTTTTTATCATTCCAATCGCATCTGCCATCACTGGTACTATTCTTTTTTTTCAATTTCCATATTTTTTCTATTTCAATTTCCATGTCTTTATACTTTGATATATTTTTTTTAATTCCTTGGTTGCTATATAATAATCGGCTGGACAAGCCATATCAATTAGTAGACAAGTTTTTTTTTTCGGTTTTTGACAATAATGTCCGCTTTATTTGCTTCAGTTTTTTCTGTTTTTGCAGATGGTGTAATCCTATAAAATGCTGATATCTATTTCTGTGAGAGGAGCTGGGTGATTTTCACACGAATATTTGTTTACATATTTTCTAATTTCTTTTTTTGCACATTGTCCAGTGTAAACATATCCTCACTCTATCGTGACGATTCTTATATTCATTTGGGGCAAGTACAGAACATCTGGAGGTAGACGGTCTATAATTTCATGATTAGATAGTTTATTATTATTATTATTATTATTATTATTATTATTATTATTATTTTCATCGTAATTTGATTTCTGCTATGGTCACACGACTTACCAATTCTGCGGAAAAACCTTGGGCAAGTCGTGGTGTGTTGCTATGGCAATATTTCATTTGCTTTTCTGTCTCCTATGACATCACTAGCGTTACATGGACAATGTTCTTCTTAGTGTGTGATCTGTGAATATCAAGGAAATTATTTTATTTCTCTTAAGCTGGGATTTCCATTGATTTTTGTCAATGTGCTGTTGTGTTCTCTTTTTATCATTTCATGGACAACGACTATGACAGGTACTATAGTTGTTTTTAATTTTCACATTTTTTCTAATTCAGTTTCCTAGTTGTTATACTTTGATAATGTGTGTTATTATGTTGTCATATTTCATCATATTTCGATTTCTGCTATGGTCGCACTACCTACAAAGTCTGCGGAAAGACCTAAGGCAGGTTGTGGTGTGTTGCTATGGCTCCATTTCATGTTTTTATATCTCCACGAACATCCCTAGCGTTACATAGACAAAGTTCTCCTTAGTGTGTCGGCTGTACTTAACAAGACAATGTTCTGTATATCTCTTAAGCTGGGGTTTCCAGGGATTTTTTCAATGTGTCTTTTTATCATCCCAAGTGCACCTACTATCACTGGCACGATTCTTGTTTTCAATTTCCACATTTTTTCTATTTCAATTTCCAGATCTTTATGTTTTGACAGTTTTCGAATTCCTTGGTTGCTATGTTACAATCAGCTGGACAAGCCATATCAATTAATAGACAAGTTTTCTCTTTCTGGTTTTTAACAATAATGTCCGGTCTATTTGCTTCAATTTTTCTGTGTAGATAGTGTAACCCCATAGAATGGTGTCATCTTCTATTTCTATAAACGGTGCTAGGTGATCTTCATACCAGTGTTTGTTTACATATTTTACATAGTGATTGCACATTGTCTAATGTACATATTGCTTCACTCTATCGTGATGAATATTACTATTATTATTATTTATTTCGATCAAATTATAATATGTTTAACACCATCGGCACTATAACGATGACAATACAGTCTTTATTCCCTCCTCTATTCACTTAAGATCAATAACAAATGGAAGATACAAATTACTACTACGACAAGACTATAGTTTTTTGCCATTCATCTCTTTACTTTTTGTGAACAATGCGTGGATAAGACGAGTATGCGGTATGACATATTCAGTGAATAAGCCTCTTGGTACAACGAGAGTACAAGACAATGACAAAACAATGTCCCACGAATTGTACACTGGATGTTAAGTATTTACATTATTCGGACTATTGTCCTCATCTTTGTTGCCATTTGTAAAACGTTTAGGTCTTTGTACGCCCCGGCCTTCTAGGAATTTCGAACTGAACGCTTTATTACAATCACTGGGGTATATGAACCGAATCACTTGCGTAGTCGTGCCTCTTTTGGTAGTCATGAGTTATCTCCCTCTAACCCTGTAAGTTACTTGTTCTCCACTGCTTTAGCCTGGTACTAAACTCAAAACTCTTTGGGTCAAGTCACAGGAACTAACCAACGTCTATATCCACTGGGCCATGTGTGCTTAAGGACACTACGCAAGGAATGGAGTTCATATACCGAGCAATATGAGAATGTGACTGAAAAAAGATGACGAGACATTAGTACTGTCCTGAAGGAAGACAAACCGTAATGGATCTGTGCTGATATAGCTGTACAAATAGAGATAAAGAGGAACGAAAGATGTTAGGATTTCTCCTCAAGCATATTGACACCATGTCTATAGAGGTTGAGGATAGTAAAAGTTTTTTTTTAATCATCTCACCCCAAGCAAGGCATTCCACTGCCACTATTGCGCATGGGGCTACATAGGGGAAGGTAAAGAGAAGGAGTGGTTAGATATAGGAAATGTCAGGAGGAAGGTGGCAGATGAGAAAGGATAGCGAGTATAAGGGTTGGGCAGATGGGAAGAGTGTTTGATAGAATGGGAGCAGGTTGGTGTTTTAGGAGGTGTCTATTGACCTTACATTTAAACTCCTGGAGATTGTAGCCGTCGGGGAAGCAATCGTGTGGAAGAGAATTCCACAGTCGGGAAATGCTAGAAAAGAAACTGTTGGAGTAGAAGTTAAGGCTGCATTTTATCGGTTTCACTGTAAAAGGGTGGGATCTAGTTGCTAATCTAGTATCTCGTTCAAATTCGTATTTAGGGGGCACCAGTGATCTAAGTTCATCGGAGCAGAAGCCGTGAAAGTATTTATAGAAGAGACACAGGGAAGCCACGTCGCGCCGGTGGGAGAGAGACTGCAGACGGTCTGCCAAGTCGGTATCTATCACATTACAGACCCTCCTCTGAACCTTATCGAGAAGCCCGAGGAGAACAGCAGGGGCACCCGACCAGATATGGCAACAGTATTCAATGCACGGGCGGATGGTAGATTTATAAATGTGCAGGATAGATTTAGACGGAAAAAACTTCCGGGCCCTACACAGAGAACCGACTTTCATAGCAGCGGATTTAGCAATGGATTCGATATAGTCATTCCATTTGAGGTCCGCTCAAAAGTTGGTTCATTTGTTGTGAACACCCGTGTATCAAGGACAGAATGAATTCCAAAATGGCTGGTTTAAATTTTGATTGGGATTCGCACAGAGATGCTCGGGGCAATCAGATATATGAGAATGTTTCTGTTGGCGTAAAGAGACAAAAAATGATAAGACTCATTTGTGATGAACTGCTCCTGATCAATAAATGACAGCATGATATGTGCTTTGGAAAAAAGATAAAAGTGATGAAAATCTCATTCGGTCAAGCATTTTGAAGATCAATGAGAATACAATGATAATAAAGGAAAGCAGAAATTGATGGAATGAAACAGGAAGAAAAAATGCATTTCTGTTTAATTTGTAAAAGTAAATGCATATAACCACAAAGTGACGGGTAGATAGTATTATGGTGCCCTCATACGAGGAATGAACACTTCCTCTTGATATATATAAATTACCTGCGTGACTTCTAGAAAGCTACGAGTCAGGCAGCGTCATAATATCGTCACACTTATTTATATATTACTATTTAACACTTCTTTTAAATATCTTATTATACTAATATAGTTTTGAACCTACCTTCTTGTTCCGTGTCTTACTTCCGGCACAAACCGGTCACTACAACTTTGCGGCGAAGTTTCGCCACAACTCCACAACAATTTGGCGACGAAGATCCACAACAGATAGATAGATAGATAGATAGATAGATAGATAGATAGATAGATAGATAGATAGATAGATATGAACAGAATGAGATAGATAGATAGATAGATAGATAGATAGATAGATAAACAAGCTGATATATACTATCAGAATTTAATAAATTTAGACTGATACATATATATAAATATATATTTATTAGTATATATAGATATATAGAAAATTATTATTAATTGTTACTTTAGAACATGTGCAAACTACAAACTACTGTAAAACTGTACATTTTGTTTGGAAACTACCTAATGAGACATTGTTCTTTCAACGTCGAAACAAAATGTACAATTTTGTAGTAGTTTGTAGTTTATAGATGTTCTAAAGTAATAATTAATAATAAATATTCATTGCTCTTTTTTATATTGAGCACTGTTTTAAATTAATGTTTTGAACGTTGTAATTATTTTCTTCGTTCTTATATATATATATATATATATATATATATATATATATATATACATATAGATAGATAGATAGATAGATAGATAGATAGATAGATAGATAGATAGATAGACTGATTTCGAAAGACAGTCAAGAACATTGGTATGTAATTATATATATAGACTGAAAGATATATCGATAGATAGAAAGTCAAACACTGATAGTTACAATAGAGAGAGAGTGAGAGAAAGAAAGATATATATCTATCGAGCGACATATAACAACAGAAGTATCTCTTTCTATATTTATATATATATAGAGAGAGAGAGTGTGGGAGAGAAAAAGATAAATATATATCGAGTGAAAGGGACAGAAATAAATAAATAATTAGGTAGCTAGATAGGCATGAATATCATGAGATGGCCAGCTCGATAGATAGATATGAACATAATTAGATAGATAGATAGATAGATAGATAGATAGATAGATAGATAGATAATGTGGAAAGATTGTAATAGATAGATAGATAGATAGATAGATAGATAGATAGATAGATAGATAGATAGATGTGGAAAGATTGAGATAGATAGATAGATAGATAGATAGATAGATAGATAGATAATGTGGAAAGATTGTGATAGATAGATAGATAGATAGATAGATAGATAGATAGATAGATAGATAGATATGAACAACATTGACATCGATTTGATAATTTATAGAAATTAACTAAAACTCTTGAAACTTCATCTATTTTACTCAAAACCACGAACTTTAAAAAAAAATCTCTAACGTAAATAATTGAATGATGAAAACCAAACCCCGACCCTCCCCCAAAACGAATGTGAAATAATTTGCAACGAGTTTCCTATTTTATCTGTAAGCGAAGAATTTTGCTAAGTCAGGTTCAAAATAAAGGACACTTTCCTATTGTCTGCATTATAGTTTCCTACGCCGCGACTTTTTCTTTCTTTGCGTCATTTTTTTTTCTGATGGACAGTCACGTCAACCCTACCTTCTTACTCGGTTTTCACCCGTCTCTCTCTCTCTCTCTCTCTCTCTCTCTCTCTCTCTCTCTCTCTTTGTCGCTCTCCAGTCTCCGTTTTTGCTGGTCTCCCTGCATTCAATTAGCTTGTCTGCCTATGAAAATAAGTCTTCTATGATTGGTTCCTCAGGAGCCAGGTTAATTAATCAGAAGGGAGGGATGAATGAATGAGAGCGCTAAGCCCCCAGGCGGGAAAAATGAGCCCAGATTGTTGGTAAAATGTCCGGAAGAAAATGAGAAGATGAAGAAAGGTTAATGGGCGGATGTTTTTTTTTTCTTTTGGTAAAAGAAAGAAAGAAGGAAACATACAAACAAATAAATAGCTAAGAAAAAAACAGGTGAAAGAAAGAAAGAAACGAAAGAAACGAAAGAAACTGAAAGAAAGACAGGACGAAAAAAAAAAATGAAAGAAAGAAAAATGAATGGAAAAAGAAAGTGAATAATAGAACGAAAGAAAAACAAAAGAAAGATAGAAAAGAAAGAAAAGAAAAATAAGAAAAAAATGAAAGAAAAATTAATTAAAAAAAGAAAAATCAAAGAAAGAAACTAAAAATCAATTTGACAACGGAGGAAAAAGAGTGAAAATTTTAAAGAAAGTTAATAGAAGAAAAAGAAAGAAAATGAATGAAAGAAAGAAAGAAACTAAAAACAATAAAACGAAAAACCCAAGAATGAATGAAAAAAGAAAAAAAGGAAGAAAATTAAATAAAACAAGCAAACAAAAAGGACGATAAAACTAAGAAAGAAAGAATCAATGAAGGAAATAAAATGATAGAAAAAATATGTACAGAAAAATGAATGAAAGAAGAAAACTAAGAGAACGATAAGACGAAGGAAAAAAGAAAGAAAGGATGAATGAATGAATGAATGAATGAATGAATGAATTAAAAAAGTAAAAAGTGAAAGAAAACTGATTGAAAGAAATAATTTAAAAGAACGATAGGATGAGCAAAAAATAAGACAGAGTAAACGAAAGAAAGAGAAAGGAAAAACGAATGAAAGTAAAAGTAAAAAACGTTAGGACGAATAAAAAAGAAAGACAGAAAAATGAAAGGGTAAAAAGCAAAAAACAATAAATGATGGACGAACGAATAAAACATAAACTAAAAGAAAGAACGAAGAAAAAATGAACGAAAGAAAGACAGAAGAAAAACATGAAAAGAACAAAAAAGACAAGCAAAAAATAAAATAAAATAAAATAAAATAAAGAAACAAAAAGAAGGGAAATACCAACAAAAGAAAAAAGAAATAATTTAAAAAAAGAAAGAAAGAAAGAAAAAAGAAAGAAAGAAAGAAAGAAAAGAAAAAGAAAGTTTTTTTTTTTTTGTAGAAACACATTTAGTCAAAAATTGCCTTGTCCGGAAAGTTCATGCTGATCTTTAAGGGGAGTTAAAAGACAACAGAATTATGCCATTAAATATCTATTCAAATAGTATGAACGATTTTGTTGTACAATCTTTCTCCATTTTCCTTCTTCCCAGAATTTTGATAGTTTCTCGGAAAAGAACTCATTAAGGTGGTCTTTTATGTCATTCCAAGAATTCAAATTTTTACCATTGAAATTATTTTGCAAGCACCAGAATAAATGAAAACCCGAAGGAGTAATATCTTGCGAATATGATGGGTGGGCTAACCATATTCCAGCCAAGCTGCAACAATTTCTGCCGGGTCGCCAAAGAAACGTGAGGTCTGATGGAAAACACACCTTTCCATTTTGCCGATCCTGGTTGTTTTTCTTGAATTGCTGTCTTAAAGACGTCTAACTGCGAGCAGTACTTTTAAGAGACTGGTTACTTGGCCGTAGCTCATATTATAGCATTCCTTTGCAATCCCACCACATGACTTTCATAAAATAAAGGCATGCTTTTGGGGTAGCTAAAGTTAATTTAAGTCGTTTACGCAGGAAGGTCAGTTCTCTGTGCAGTGCCAGGAAGTTTTTCCCGTCTGAAACAATCCTGCATATATACAAGTCTACCACCCGCCCGTGCATTGAATACTGCCGTCATATCTGGTCAGGTGCTCCTGCTATCCACCGAGAGGTCCTTGACAAAATTCAACGGAGAATCTGTAATGTGATCGATCCCGACTTGGCAGCTCAGATACAGTCACTTTCTTACCGGCGCAATGTGGCTTCCCTGCATCTCTTCTATGAATACTTTCATGGCTTCTGCTCAGATGAACTTAAATCATTGGTACCCCCCATACATGAATTTGTTCGAGCTACAAGATTAGCAACTAGGTCCCACCCTTTTACTGTGAAACCAATAAATTGTAAACGCAAATTCTACTCCATCAGCTTCTTCTCTCGCACTTCCCGCTTGTGCGTTTACTTGCTTTCCCGACAGCTACAATCTTCAAGAATTCAAATGTGAAGTCAATAGTCATCTCCTATCTCATTAACTTGCATTCTCTCTCTCTCTCTCTTTCTCTCTCTCTCTGTAATTCTCCTTTCTTCGTCCACTCCACTCTCATCAGTATTCTAATCCTTCTCTTTCTAACACCCCCTGTAACCTGTCACTCTTTCCTCATAACTTATCTCCTATGTAACCCTCTGCTCAAAAGTGAGTAAAATGCATTGCTTGGGGCGACACGATTATAAAAAATATATATCTTTTGCTGAATATTCTTGTAAAACTATCCATTTTTCATCACCCGTCAAAAATTGCTTAAAAACGGGTGATTTTTCATTTTGTTTGTACAGCAAATCGCAGATAGAAAGGCAATCCAAAATATTCTTTTCGCTCAGATCATGTGATACCCAAATATCGTATCTTGTCGGGTCCCCCTGCTGTCCACCCCGGGGTCCTTGACAAAATTTAGCGAAGAATCTGTCATGTGATCGATCCCGACTTTGCAGCTCAGATGCATTCACTTTCTCGCCGGCGTAATGTGGCTTCCTTGTGTCTCTACAAATACTTTCACGACTTCTGCTCTGATGAACTTAGCTCACTGGTGCTCCTCACGTATAAATTTACTCGAGCTAGTAGATTAGCAATTAGATTAGCAATTTTAAAGTGAAACCAATAAAATGTAACCGCAACTTCTACTCTAGTAGCTTCTTTTCTCGCATTTCCCGCCTGTGGAATTCCCTTCCGTATACTTGCTTCCCCGACAGCTACAATTTCCAAGAAGTTAAATGTAATCTCAATAGTCATCTCCTATCTCACTGACTCGCATCCTTTCTCTTATGCACTTTTCTTCGTCCACTCCACTCTCATCACACCATTATTCTCATCCTCTTATCCACTCCTTACAACCCATATACCCTGTCCCTCTTTCTCATCCCTTTCCTCTATGTAACCCCCTGCGCACCAGTGGCAGTAAAACTGTCTTGCTTGGGGGGAAATTATTTAAAAAAAGAATTTAAGTAACCAAAGTGCTCATGGATGGTGGATTTTGATAAATCTTGTTCGGATTGAGAAACTTCCGGTATAATTTTGCTTCCCAAACTGGACGATATTGCCCACCGGTGGACGATTTCAACTTTTGGGTAGGCGATTAGCAACTGAACAAAAATGATGGGCGATTTAAATTTTTGGCAGGCGACATAGAATTCTGAGTATTAAAAAGGATTTGGATGTGCGGGTGATGCAATGGATAAGGGCTCTGAATTGGAAATCTTAGAGTCGAGTTTCAATTCCAGTCATGATCGTTATTTTCACTTAGGCGCAGATAACCTTTCGAACAGAATGATTCCACTGCTTCTCCCCAACTGTGTGTTAATTAGCGTAACTTGTATCAGTAAGACATTATCCACTCACGTAAAAAAAAATTCTCATAATCTCGCTTAAAACAGCTTACAAAAGATTGATAAACCGTAAAAAAAACAATATCTTGTCTATATTTTTGAGATGAGGTGGTATTTTTTTTTTAATCATATCACCCCGAGCAAGGCGGTAACGCCACTGATGTGCAGGGGGCTATGTGAGAGTGAATAAATTGGAAAAGAGAAAAGAGAAAGCCAGAAACCACATCCTAAACAGGGAACAAGGGATGAGCCTCTTCACCTGTTCAATAGACGTGGGTGGAGTGTGAACCGGGCGATAGGTTAGTCTATCTACTCCAATTGAAAAAAAATAAAAATAAAAAAGGAAGAGGAGTGAAAAGATTGGAAAAGAGAAAGCCGGAAACCACATCCTAAACAGGGAACAAGGGATGAGCCTCTTCACCTCTTCAATGCAGAAAATAATGAAAACTAAGCCGGTTCACACTCCACCCACGTCTATTGAACAGGTGAAGAGGGTGGAGTGTGAACCGGCTTAGTTTTCATTATTTTCTGCAAAGGAAAAAAAAGAAAAGTTCTAACCTGAAACTTACAACGGGTCCAGCTTGTGCAAAAATCTCTTTCAATTGTTCTTCTGTTGCTTCGTATGGAATGTTGCCAACAAAAACAGATTTACACTATTTACATTATTCGGACTATAAATTCGAAATTCCTAACACCTGAAGAAGGCCAGAACGCCATACACATGAGAACAATCGCCCGAATAATGTCAGTCAGTCAGGCAGTTAAGTGCCATACGTGAAACACGCTTGGGCGATCATATCTCGAAAGAGACATGACTGACTGGGCAGAGGATTATCCCGCAGTAGGTTGCCATTGCTTTCTGCGGTAGACTCGTTGCCAGCCAAGGCTATAGAACCCAATCTGTCCTGTTATTTAACCCATAACTGGAAGGAAGAGACGGATTAATCCCTTTCCCAAGGGTATTTGCACGTGAGTGAATATCCACTGCACCACAACGCACATCCCCGAATAATGTAGATAGCGTAAAAAAACAAATCCATCAATTTCCAAATACTACAGTGTCCAATATGAACTTTACGAAAAACGCGGTTATTATTGTTGTTAAACATTTTTGCAAGAAAACGTACTATATTTTTTATGCCACATCATTTCAGGATCTGGATGGTTATAGCCCTCCACAACAGCATATCTTTGGATAAACGAAATAACTTTTAAATCTTTATCCTCCGTTTAAGTTTTTTTTCTTTTTTCAGCCATGCATTCACATAAACTCGTTAGCTTCATTGTTACTTCTCTATGTTTTTCTTAATGCCCTGTGAGCGTTATATTTACCGTGCCCTCTTTTCTCATCGCTATGATAATTTCGGTACTTTCTTGAACTTAAAGTTACTCGTTACTCTATAAGAAGATCCACTAGCTGCCACAGGCAACTGAACACTTATTCGGACCGTTTTTTTAAAAATCTATTGTTATAATTATTGTTGTAAATATTGCTATAATATGATTTATCGTTCGTTACTGTTATTAATCTCTTATTGTGCCTAAAAGAATCTACAGTATGAACGAATCATCTATCCATCACATAATTTTTAATACAGACTGTTGTTATAATTGGGCTTAAAGCCTATCACGTTAAATAAACCCGTTCTCGCTCGAATACCGAAGTTAAGCAACGTTGAGCCTGGTCAGTACTTAGATGGGTGACTGCTTGGGAATACCCGGTGCAATAAGCGTATAGTGACGGATGTGCGTTGTGGTGCAAAGGATATCGGCTTGGAAAGAGAAATCGTTTTTAATTTTAATGACGGTCTATTGTTATAATTGTTCTATTTTATCATTAGTTATTGTTGCTAATCTCTTATTCTGTCTAATATGGCCTATGATAAGAACTAATCTTCTATCCATCATAATTTATATGACGGTCTATTGTTATAATTGTTCTATTTTATCATTATGTATTATTGCTAATCTCTTATTCTGTCTAATATAGTCTATGATAAGAACTAATATTCTATCCATCATAATTTATATGACGGTCTATTGTTATAATTGTTCTATTTTATCATTAGTTATTGTTGCTAATCTCTTATTCTGTCTAATATGACCTATGATAAGAACTAATCTTCTATCCATCATAATTTATATGAAGGTCTATTTTTATAATTGTTCTATTTTATCATTAGTTATTGTTGCTAATCTCTTATTCTGCCTGATATGGTCTATGATAAAAACTAATCTTCTATCCATCAAAATTTATATGAAGGTCTATTTTTATAATTGTTCTATTTTATCATTATGTATTATTGCTAATCTCTTATTCTGTCTAATATAGTCTATGATAAGAACTAATCTTCTATCCATCATAATTTATATGAAGGTCTATTTTTATAATTGTTCTATTTTATCATTAGTTATTGTTGTTAATCTCTTATTCTGTCTAATATTGTCTATGATAAGAACTAATCTTCTATCCATCATAATTTATATGAAGGTCTATTTTTATAATTGTTCTATTTTATCATTAGTTATTGTTGTTAATCTCTTATTCTGTCTAATATTTTCTATGATAAGAACTAATCTTCTATCCATCATAATTTATATGAAGGTCTATTTTCATAATTGTTCTATTTTATCATTAGCTATTGTTGCTAATCTCTTATTCTGTCTAATATTGGTCTATGATAAGAACTAATCTTCTATCCATCATAATTTATATGAAGGTCTATTTTTATAATTGTTCTATTTTATCATTAGCTATTGTTGCTAATCTCTTATTCTGCCTGATATGGTCTATGATAAGAACTAATCTTCTATCCATCATAATTTATATGAAGGTCTATTTTTATAATTGTTCTATTTTATCATTAGCTATTTTTGCTAATCTCTTATTCTGCCTGATATGGTTTATGA
Organism: Ascarosepion bandense; assembly: GCA_037127315.1. Classification (NCBI taxonomy): domain Eukaryota; kingdom Metazoa; phylum Mollusca; class Cephalopoda; order Sepiida; family Sepiidae; genus Ascarosepion; species Ascarosepion bandense. The sequence goes on along the minus strand of JBBBDQ010000514.1, from coordinate 1,962,818 downwards.
TGAGAACTAATCTTCTATCCATCATAATTTATATGACGGTCTATTGTTATAATTGTTCTATTTTATCATTAGTTATTGTTGCTAATCTCTTATTCTGTCTAATATTGTCTATGATAAGAACTAATCTTCTATCCATCAAAATTTATATGAAGGTCTATTTTTATAATTGTTCAATTTTATCATTAGTTATTGTTGCTAATCTCTTATTCTGTCTAATATGGTCTATGATAAGAACTAATCTTCTATCCATCATAATTTATATGAAGGTCTATTTTTATAATTGTTCTATTTTATCATTAGTTATTGTTGTTAATCTCTTATTCTGTCTAATATTTTCTCTGATAAGAACTAATCTTCTATCCATCATAATTTATATGAAGGTCTATTTTTATAATTGTTCTATTTTATCATTAGCTATTGTTGCTAATCTCTTATTCTGCCTGATATGGTCTATGATAAGAACTAATCTTCTATCCATCATAATTTATATGAAGGTCTATTTTTATAATTGTTCTATTTTATCAGTAGTTATTGTTGTTAATCTCTTATTCTGTCTAATATGACCTATGATAAGAACTAATCTTCTATCCATCATAATTTATATGAAGGTCTATTTTTATAATTGTTCTATTTTATCATTAGCTATTGTTGCTAATCTCTTATTCTGCCTGATATGGTCTATGATAAGAACTAATCTTCTATCCATCATAATTTATATGAAGGTCTATTTTTATAATTGTTCTATTTTATCATTAGTTATTGTTGTTAATCTCTTATTCTGTCTAATATTGTCTATGATAAGAACTAATCTTCTATCCATCATAATTTATATGAAGGTCTATTTTTATAATTGTTCTATTTTATCATTAGTTATTGTTGTTAATCTCTTATTCTGTCTAATATTTTCTATGATAAGAACTAATCTTCTATCCATCATAATTTATATGAAGGTCTATTTTTATAATTGTTCTATTTTATCATTAGCTATTGTTGCTAATCTCTTATTCTGTCTAATATGGTCTATGATAAGAACTAATCTTCTATCCATCATAATTTATATGAAGGTCTATTTTTATAATTGTTCTATTTTATCATTAGGTATTGTTGTTAATCTCTTATTCTGTCTAATATTGTCTATGATAAGAACTAATCTTCTATCCATCATAATTTATATGAAGGTCTATTTTTATAATTGTTCTATTTTATCATTAGCTATTGTTGCTAATCTCTTTTTCTGTCTAATATGGTCTATGATAAGAACTAATCTTCTATCCATCATAATTTATATGAAGGTCTATTTTTATAATTGTTCTATTTTATCATTAGCTATTGTTGCTAATCTCTTATTCTGTCTAATATTTTCTATGATAAGAACTAATCTTCTATCCATCATAATTTATATGAAGGTCTATTTTTATAATTGTTCTATTTTATCATTAGCTATTTTTGCTAATCTCTTATTCTGTCTAATATGGTCTATGATAAGAACTAATCTTCTATCCATCATAATTTATATGAAGGTCTATTTTTATAATTGTTCTATTTTATCATTAGTTATTGTTGTTAATCTCTTATTCTGTCTAATATTGTCTATGATAAGAACTAATCTTCTATCCATCATAATTTATATGAAGGTCTATTTTTATAATTGTTCTATTTTATCATTAGTTATTGTTGCTAATCTCTTATTCTGTCTCATATTGTCTATGATAAGAACTAATCTTCTATCCATCATAATTTATATGAAGGTCTATTTTTATAATTGTTCTATTTTATCATTAGTTATTGTTGTTAATCTCTTATTCTGTCTAATATTGTCTATGATAAGAACTAATCTTCTATCCATCATAATTTATATGAAGGTCTATTTTTATAATTGTTCTATTTTATCATTATGTATTATTGCTAATCTCTTATTCTGTCTAATATTGTCTATGATAAGAAGTAATCTTCTATCCATCATAATTTATATGAAGGTCTATTTTTATAATTGTTCTATTTTATCATTAGTTATTGTTGCTAATCTCTTATTCTGTCTCATATTGTCTATGATAAGAACTAATCTTCTATCCATCATAATTTATATGAAGGTCTATTTTTATAATTGTTCTATTTTATCATTAGTTATTGTTGTTAATCTCTTATTCTGTCTAATATTGTCTATGATAAGAACTAATCTTCTATCCATCATAATTTATATGAAGGTCTATTTTTATAATTGTTCTATTTTATCATTATGTATTATTGCTAATCTCTTATTCTGTCTAATATTGTCTATGATAAGAACTAATCTTCTATCCATCATAATTTATATGAAGGTCTATTTTTATAATTGTTCTATTTTATCATTAGTTATTGTTGCTAATCTCTTATTCTGTCTCATATTGTCTATGATAAGAACTAATCTTCTATCCATCATAATTTATATGAAGGTCTATTTTTATAATTGTTCTATTTTATCATTAGTTATTGTTGTTAATCTCTTATTCTGTCTAATATTGTCTATGATAAGAACTAATCTTCTATCCATCATAATTTATATGAAGGTCTATTTTTATAATTGTTCTATTTTATCATTAACTATTGTTGCTAATCTCTTATTCTGTCTAATATTGTCTATGATAAGAACTAATCTTCTATCCATCATAATTTATATGAAGGTCTATTTTTATAATTGTTCTATTTTATCATTATGTATTATTGCTAATCTCTTATTCTGTCCAATATTGTCTATGATAAGAACTAATCTTCTATCCATCATAATTTATATGAAGGTCTATTTTTATAATTGTTCTATTTTATCATTAGTTATTGTTGTTAATCTCTTATTCTGTCTAATATTTTCTATGATAAGAACTAATCTTCTATCCATCATAATTTATATGAAGGTCTATTTTTATAATTGTTCTATTTTATCATTAGTTATTGTTGTTAATCTCTTATTCTGTCTAATATTGTCTATGATAAGAACTAATCTTCTATCCATCATAATTTATATGAAGGTCTATTTTTATAATTGTTCTATTTTATCATTAGTTATTGTTGCTAATCTCTTATTCTGTCTAATATTGTCTATGATAAGAACTAATCTTCTATCCATCATAATTTATATGAAGGCCTATTTTTATAATTGTTCTATTTTATCATTAGCTATTGTTGCTAATCTCTTATTCTGCCTGATATGGTCTATGATAAGAACTAATCTTCTATCCATCATAATTTATATGACGGTCTATTGTTATAATTGTTCTATTTTATCATTAGTTATTGTTGCTAATCTCTTATTCTGTCTAATATTGTCTATGATAAGAACTAATCTTCTATCCATCATAATTTATATGAAGGTCTATTTTTATAATTGTTCTATTTTATCATTAGTTATTGTTGCTAATCTCTTATTCTGTCTCATATTGTCTATGATAAGAACTAATCTTCTATCCATCATAATTTATATGAAGGTCTATTTTTATAATTGTTCTATTTTATCATTAGTTATTGTTGCTAATCTCTTATTCTGTCTAATATGGCCTATGATAAGAACTAATCTTCTATCCATCATAATTTATATGAAGGTCTAATTTTATAATTGTTCTATTTTATCATTACTCATTGTTGATAATCTCTTATTGTGCCTAATAATATCTAGAGTAAGAACAAATTTTCTATCCGTCACTTAATTTTTATTACGGTCAATTGTTATACTTGTTCCATTTTATTATCAGTTGTTTTTATATCACTTACTATCACGGGTTCTGATCCTCAAACTTAAGCAACGTCGGTCATGGTCAAGAGCTAGGCGGATGACCGGTGGGAAAACCAAGTGCTGTAATTAAGGTTGGTTTAACGGATAACGGCTCGGATTCCCTATATTCACTTACGCACAAATAATTTGGTATTAATCCACCATGTCTTCCCCTAGCTCTGAGGTAATTAGTGGGCTCGTATCCCTAAATCATTATTATCTTAAAAAAAAAAACAACAACGTTGAATGTGCAGGTGGTGTAATTGATAACGTCTCGGAATTGGAAATCGTAGAGTCGAGTTCCAATTTCAGTCGAGTCTCACGTCGGTGATAAAGTGACTGAAGTCGAGATGCCAAGCCAGGATCAGTAACATTGTACATCCTTCTTTGGATTTTATCGAGAACCTCGAGATGAATAGCAGGCGCACCCGACCAGTCATGCACGGACGATTGGTAGATTTATAAATGTGCATAATGTAATCTGACGAGAAAAATATTCTCTACCAACACAAAGATCCAACCTTCCCAGATACAGCTATAGATTTACCATAACTATTTATAAGAAAAACATAGTATATATTCTTTTATAAACCACGTCCTTTTAGAATGTGAGTGATCGTAGCTCTCCACAACGTCTTAGCTCTTTACTACCCTTCATTAAATGTTATTATCCATTCAGTATTCGTTACCCATTCTCATGAACTCATTAAAAAGTATCATTTCAGTTTCTTCATCCATCCCTTGTGAAAGTGGTATTTTAAAAACACTCTTGTGTAAAGTTATTGAAACCGAACAAATAATGTCTACATAGGATCTTTCACACTTTCCCTGATCACGTATACATCGTCACTTGGTGTTGTCTTTCTCTTCCAACCGCATTTTCCTGTACATTACAATACTTTTAACGTTTTTTTTTTAAGAACGCTCACGTAACGGTGGTTTTTTTGGAACGCACACGTGACGGATAATTTTTGAACGCGCAATTTAACAAGAACGGTAAACGGTAAAATCAATTATTGCAAATCGCCTGGAGACACCACATGGTAGAAACCTAGGTCGCGTAATAACTCATTTACAAATGTAAAATATTCAAAAGTTCTACAATATAATTGTATTGAACACTTTTTAATACAAATGTACAGTAGTCTAATTTTATTATAACCAAAAACTAACCAATTAATATATATATATATATATATATATATATATATATATATATTAACAGATTGACATAGACTAATTATATTATTCGTACTATTGTCCTCATCTTTGCTGCCAATATAATTGTATTGAACACTTTTTAATACAAATGAGCATTTGTCTAATTTTATTATAACCAAAATCTAAGTAATTAAAATTTATATATTAACAGACTGACATAGACTATTTATATTATTCGAACTATTGTCCTCATCTTTGCTGTCTTGTTTACGACGTTTCGGCCCTTGTATGTTCCGGCTCTCTTCTTCTAGGATTTTAGAACCTCACCCTTTATTACGATCATCCATGTACGATGCCACCTTTGGTAGTCATGAGTTATCTCCCCTTAATTTAACTCTTCAAAATTATTTGTTCATCACTGCTGTAGCCTGGTTTTGAACTCAGAACACATTGGGTCAAGTCACTGGAACTAACCAACGCCTATATTCACTGGGCTAGGTGTCCTTGAGGACATCAGTGTATGAATTTCTGGAACTTATAAACCTAATGTCTCAGTAACCATTTTTGTTTTTACCAGAGTTCATATTGCAATCTTTTCAGGCTAATGATTTTCTCTATCACTCCGTATTACTGGTTGCCATATTTATTCATTTCTATACTTGGTTAGCTTAGGAGATTTTTGTAGCCTAGCCTATGTACCGATTTCTTAAGTTTACGTAATTTTCAGTGTCGTCCTCTATCTATTTTTTCAACTTCATCCTATAGAAGGCGGTACTATGGAGGGAAAAAGGGGATAGAACAACAGCCGAAACGTCATAAACATGGCAGGGAAGATGAGGACAATAGTACGAATAATGTAAATAGTGTAAATACTACCTCATCTCAGTAGTATAGACAGATACTAAAGGCTCGGTAAGGACCCAATACACCAACAATATGCAGATGAAGGGAATTTCAACTCATTCCTGCAGGCTTGGCACCGAGACTTGCCGTCAATTCAAGGCGAGCCCTTCGGGTTGCTGAAAAAGCAGGGCACGCCCAGGTCCGAGAACGTATCCAGTACAACAGATGGATGAAACAGAAATTGCAGTCCGAAGCTTGAGGCCTCCCTCAGTAGGATCACTGATGAAGAAGACCGAAAAAAGATCCAGCACCAGCTGGGAAAAACATTCAGGCAAGAAATAGATGCAGTCAAGGTCCGCTAAGTACAGAAAAAATAATAGTCCAATAACTTCCAGAGGCTTGGAGTATTTCTCAGTATGATTACTGATAAAGAAAACCGAAAAAGGATCCAGCACCAGCTGGGAAATATTTCAGGCAATAATTCGATGCAGTCAGTGTCCGCTAAGTACAGAAAAGATTGCAGTCTGATAACTTCAAGAGGCTTGAGGTCTTCCTCAGTAGGATCCCTGATGAAGAAGACAGAAGAACGATCCAGCACCAGCTGAAAAATCTTTCAGGCAAGAATTCGATTCAGTCAAGGTCCGCTAAGTACAGAAAAAATTGCAGTCCGATACTTTCCAGAGGCTTGAGGCCTTCCTCAGTAGAATCACTGATAAAGAAAATCGAAAAACGATCGAGCATCAGCTGGGAAAATCTTTCAGGCAAGAATTCGATTCAGTCAAGTTCCGCTAAGTACAGATACAATTGCAGTCCGATAACTTCAAGAGGCTTGAGGCCTTTCTCAGTAGGATCACTGATAAAGAAGACATAAAGAGTTTCAAGCACCCGCAGGGAAAATCTTTCAGGCAAGAATTCGATGAATCAAGGTCCGCTACGTGGATAAAAAATTGCAGTCTGATAACTGCAAGAGGCTCGAGGCCTTTCTCAGTAGGATCACTGATGAAGAAGACCGAAAAAAGGATCCAGCACCAGCCGGGAAAAACATTCAGGCAAGAAATCGATGCAGTCAAGGTCCGCTAAGTACAGAAAAAATTGTAGTCCAATAACTTACAGAGGCTTGGGGCCTTTCTCAGTAGGATCACTGATAAAGAAGACTAAAAAAAGGATTCAGAATCTGCTGGGAAAATCTTTAAAGCAAGAATACGCTTCAGTCAATGTCCGGTACATAGAGAAAAAAATTGCAGTCCGATAGTATCCAGAGGCTTGAGGCCTTCCTCAGTAGGATCACTGATAAAGAAAACCGAAAAAGGATCCAGCACCCACTGGGAAAATCTTTCAGGCAATAATTCGATGCAGTCATGATACTGATGAGATAGATAGATAGATCCTTATGCAAATTAACTGAACCAAAACGCATAATATATTCCTAGGTTCTTTCACATTTCCAGTTATCAAGTATACGTTGTCTCTTGGCATTGTTTTTCTACTCCTACCGCATTTTACTTTGCGTTTTCACGATAGATAGATATATAGATAGATAGACAGACCCTTGTGAAAATTAATTGGAACAAAACGAATAGGGTTTTCCTAGAATCTTTCACATTTTCCCTCATCACATATACGTCGTCTTTTGGTGGTGTTTTTCTATTCTGGTCGCATTTTCATTTACTTTTTTGACCAGTTTGCTTTTTCCCCTTGGTGACACGGCTGACACCAACAATATCCGCGATCCCTCTGTATGGCTTGCCAGTTTGTTCTTGCAGCGTCGCAATTTCGGGCGATACCTTGGAGTAATTTCCATCGCTGACAATGCTATAGGACAATTTATCGACAGTGATGAAAATCTGATGCAGTCACGGAGTAAGCAATATTTTTCAAAGCCAAATACCATACACCCCGGGTGTAATGAAAGCTTTAAAACTAATCCATGGTCCTGGAGCTCAGACACAAAAGACTAAAAAGCAATAGTTGTTTTCAGTTAAATCAAAACCGTAGACTGAAAGAAAAATGAATGGATGTAAGTCAAATTTGATTTCCTGGTATCGATATCAAATAAATCTTTTTCGTTGTAAACTGAATTTTGAAGGCTAAATAAGTCCTCTGACTAAATGGTATCATAGCTGAGACTAAGAACTACAATTATACCTACTTAGAGCCAAACCCGAAGCAAAAACTAAAATAGAAGGACTGAAAAAAGCAGTCAAACAGGCACACACACAAACATCTAGCCTTTTATATATAAATAAATAAATAAATATATATATATATATTCGATTTTCTGCACTATTGTAAGAAGTGCAACCATGAAACTTCTGAATATCGTTTCTTATGTTTTTGTATATGAGTGTATCAAATTTGATTAAAATTGGACCACTCTTTCTATAACCCAATTTTTTCGATTATCGATTTTCGATATTTATCGGGGGTACCTTGACACAAAACCAAGCTAAGAACACTCGCAGACGCTTATAATACAACTGTGTAAATGTTCAAGAAAATCGGTTCAGCCGTTTCGGAGTCTATAGGTAACGGACACATGCATACACACAGACAAAGTTCCATTTATAAATAAGTTTAGATATATTTACATTCATATTACTGCACACTACTGCAAATGACATCATCTGAGGAAAAAATAGTAATCGATTACACCTCGTCACCCCAGTGGGTCTAGAATGAACCGCATGGTGAAAAAACGAAAACTAAAGCAGTTGTTTCAATTAATGTGCACAAGAATGTACGCTGCAAAAAGTGGTAAGCAGTTAAAAAATTACAAATAAACCAATCAGTCGGTTGGGCGGGGCAAAAACAAAACTTGGAGGTACGCGTGCATGTCGAATCCCTTTAGAGTGTCGTCTTCTCTGGCCAAGATAAGACTGCATCCGATGAGTTGCGTTGTTTCAAGGAGCGGAACTCATCTTCGTTTGAATCCTAAATACGAATTTGCACGAGATACTAGATTAGCAACTAGATCCCACCCTTTTACAGTGAAACCGATAAAATGCAGCCGTAACTTCTACTCCAACAGTTTCTTTCCTCGCACTTCCCGACTGTGGAATTCTCTTCCAAACGATTGCTTCCCCGACGGCTACAATCTCCAGGAGTTTAAATGTAAGGTCAATACACACCTCCTAACACACTAACCTGCTCCCATTCTATCAAGCACTCTTCCCATCTGCCCGACCCTCATCCTCGCTATCCTTACTCATCTGTCACCTTTCTCCTGACATTCCCTATGTCTATCCACTCGTTCTCTTTACCTTCCCCTATGTAGCCCCATGCGCAATAGTGGCAGTGGAATGCCTTGCTTGGGGTGAGATGATTAAAAAAGAAAAAATCGTCTGTGTTTCACTCGAAGTCTAAAGCCGTCCAGAAAAGAAACGACCTAAGCACTTCGACGTGGTGTTTGAGCTTGAGTTTAGTTTAACGGTATATCAACCTCTGTGGGTTATTTAATGCCAAAAAGGTGGGGTTTTAAGGTATCGCTTCAAAAAGTATCTGATTCCTTGTTGTATCGTCGAGTTTTGAGTTTGAGGTTTGTTTAACGGCATATCAACCTCTGTGGGTTATTTAATGCCAAAAAGGTGGGGTTTTAAGGTATCGCTTCAGAAAGTATCTGATTCCTTGTTGTATCGTCGAGTTTTGACTTTGAGGTTTGTTTAACGGCATATCAACCTCTGTGGGTTATTTAATGCCAAAAAGGTGGGGTTTTAAGGTATCGCTTCAAAAAGTATCTGATTCCTTGTTGTATCGTCGAGTTTTGACTTTGAGGTTTGTTTAACGGCATATCAACCTCTGTGGGTTATTTAATGCCAAAAAGGTGGGGTTTTAAGGTATCGCTTCAAAAAGTATCTGATTCCTTGTTGTATCGTCGAGTTTTGACTTTGAGGTTTGTTTAACGGCATATCAACCTCTGTGGGTTATTTAATGCCAAAAAGGTGGGGTTTTAAGGTATCGCTTCAAAAAGTATCTGATTCCTTGTTGTATCGTCGAGTTTTGACTTTGAGGTTTGTTTAACGGCATATCAACCTCTGTGGGTTATTTAATGCCAAAAAGGTGGGGTTTTAAGGTATCGCTTCAAAAAGTATCTGATTCCTTGTTGTATCGTCGAGTTTTGACTTTGAGGTTTGTTTAACGGCAAATCAACCTCTGTGGGTTATTTAATGCCAAAAAGGTGGGGTTTTAAGGTATCGCTTCAAAAGTATCTGATTCCTTGTTGTATCGTCGAGTTTTGACTTTGAGGTTTGTTTAACGGCATATCAACCTCTGTGGGTTATTTAATGCCAAAAAGGTGGGGTTTTAAGGTATCGCTTCAAAAAGTATCTGATTCCTTGTTGTATCGTCGAGTTTTGACTTTGAGGTTTGTTTAACGGCATATCAACCTCTGTGGGTTATTTAATGTCAAAAAGGTGGGGTTTTAAGGTATCATCGCTTCAAAAGTATCTGATTCCTTGTTGTATCGTCATTTTGACTTTATGTTTGTTTAACGGTACATCAACCTCTGTGGGTTATTTAATGCCAAAAAGGTGGGTTTTAAGGTATCGCTTCAAAAAGTATCTGATTCCTTGTTGTATCGTCGAGTTTTGACTTTGAGGTTTGTTTAACGGCATATCAACCTCTGTGGGTTATTTAATGCCAAAAGGTGGGGTTTTAAGTATCGCTTCAAAAGTATCTGATTCCTTGTTGTATCGTCGAGTTTTGACTTTGAGGTTTGTTTAACGGCATATCAACCCCTGTGGGTTATTTAATGCCAAAAAGGTGGGGGCCTAAGGTATCGCTTCAAAAGTATCTGATTCCTTGTTGTATCGTCGAGTTTTGACTTTGAGGTTTGTTTAACGGCAAATCAACCTCTGTGGGTTATTTAATGCCAAAAAGGTGGGGTTTTGGCGCTCAAGCCAAAAAGTATCTGATTCCTTGTTGTATCGTCGAGTTTTGACTTTGAGGTTTGTTTAACGGCATATCAACCTCTGTGGGTTATTTAATGCCAAAAAGGTGGGGTTTAAGGTATCGCTTCAAAAGTATCTGATTCCTTGTTGTATCGTCGAGTTTTGACTTTGAGGTTTGTTTAACGGCAAATCAACCTCTGTGGGTTATTTAATGCCAAAAAGGTGGGGTTTTAAGGTATCGCTTCAAAAAGTATCTGATTCCTTGTTGTATCGTCGAGTTTTGACTTTGAGGTTTGTTTAACGGCATATCAACCTCTGTGGGTTATTTAATGCCAAAAAGGTGGGGTTTTAAGGTATCATTTCAAAAGTATCTGATTCCTTGTTGTATCGTCGAGTTTTGACTTTGAGGTTTGTTTAACGGCATATCAACCTCTGTGGGTTATTTAATGCCAAAAAGGTGGGTTTTAAGGTATCGCTTCAAAAAGTATCTGATTCCTTGTTGTATCGTCGAGTTTTTGACTTTGAGGTTTGTTTAACGGCATATCAACCTCCGTGGGTTATTTAATGCCAAAAGGTGGGGTTTTAAGGTATCGCTTCAAAAAGTATCTGATTCCTTGTTGTATCGTCGAGTTTTGACTTTGAGGTTTGTTTAACGGCAAATCAACCTCTGTGGGTTATTTAATGCCAAAAAGGTGTTTTAAGGTATCGCTTCAGAAAGTATCTGATTCCTTTGTTGTATCGTCGAGTTTTGACTTTGAGGTTTGTTTAACGGGCATATCAACCTCTGTGGGTTATTTAATGCCAAAAAAGGTGGGGTTTTTAAGGTATCGCTTCAAAAGTATCTGATTCCTTGTTGTATCGTCGAGTTTTGACTTTGAGGTTTGTTTAACGGCATATCAACCCTGTGGGTTATTTAATGCCAAAAGGTGGGTTTTAAGGTATCGCTTCAAAAAGTATCTGATTCCTTGTTGTATCGTCGAGTTTTGACTTTGAGGTTTGTTTAACGGCATATCAACCTCTGTGGGTTATTTAATGCCAAAAGGTGGGGTTTTAAGGTATCGCTTCAAAAGTATCTGATTCCTTGTTGTATCGTCGAGTTTTGACTTTGAGGTTTGTTTAACGGCAAATCAACCTCTGTGGGTTATTTAATGCCAAAAAGGTGGGTTTAAGGTATCGCTTCAGAAAGTATCTGATTCCTTGTTGTATCGTCGAGTTTTGACTTTGAGGTTTGTTTAACGGCATATCAACCTCTGTGGGTTATTTAATGCCAAAAAGGTGGGGCTTTAAGGTATCGCTTCAGAAAGTATCTGATTCTCTTGTTGTATCGTCGAGTTTTGACTTTGAGGTTTGTTTAACGGCATATCAACCCTCTGTGGGTTATTTAATGCCAAAAAGGTGGGTTTTAAGGTATCGCTTCAAAAGCATCTGATTCCTTGTTGTATCGTCGAGTTTTGACTTTGAGGCTTGTTTAACGGCATATCAACCTCTGTGGGTTATTTAATGCCAAAAAGGTGGGGTTTTAAGGTATCGCTTCAAAAAGTATCTGATTCCTTGTTGTATCGTCGAGTTTTGGAGTTTGAGGTTTGCTTTAACGGCATATCAACCTCTGTGGGTTATTTAATGCCAAAAAGGTGGGGTTTTAAGGTATCGCTTCAGAAAGTATCTGATTCCTTGTTGTATCGTCGAGTTTTGACTTTGAGGTTTGTTTAACGGCATATCAACCTCTGTGGGTTATTTAATGCCAAAAAGGTGGGGTTTTAAGGTATCGCTTCAGAAAATATCTGATTCTTGTTGTATCGTCGAGTTTTGACTTTGAGGTTTGTTTAACGGCTTATCAACCTCTGTGGCTTATTTAATGCCAAAAAGGTGGGGTTTTAAGGTATCGCTTCAAAAAGCATTCATCTCCTTGTTGTATCGTCGAGTTTTGAGTTTGAGGTTTGTTTAACGGCATATCAACCCTGTGGGTTATTTGACGCCAAAAAGGTGGGGTTTCAAGGTATCGCTTCAAAAAGTATCTGATTCCTTGTTGTATCGTCGAGTTTTGAATTTTGAGGTTTGTTTAACGGCATATCAACCTCCGCGGGTTATTTAATGCCAAAAAGGTGTGGTTTTAAGGTATCGCTTCAAAAAGTATCTGATTCCTTGTTGTATCGTCGAGTTTTGACTTTGAGGTTTGTTTAACGGCAAATCAACCTCTGTGGGTTATTTAATGCCAAAAAGGTGGGGTTTAAGGTATCGCTTCGTAGAAAGTATCTGATTCCTTGTTGTATCGTCGAGTTTTGACTTTGAGGTTTGTTTAACGGCATATCAACCTCTGTGGGTTATTTAATGCCAAAAAGGTGGGGTTTTAGCGTATCGCTTCAAAAAGTATCTGATTCCTTGTTGTATCGTCGAGTTTTGACTTTGAGGTTTCGTTTAACGGCATATCAACCTCTGTGTTATTTAATGCCAAAAAGGTGGGGTTTTTAAGGTATCGCTTCAAAAAGTATCTGATTCCTTGTTGTATCGTCGAGTTTTGACTTTGAGGTTTGTTTAACGGCATATCAACCTCTGTGGGTTATTTAATGCCAAAAAGGTGGGGTTTTAAGGTATCGTTTCAAAAAGTATCTGATTCTTTGTTGTATCGTCGAGTTTTGACTTGAGGTTTGTTTAACGGCAAATCAACCTCTGTGGGTTATTTAATGCCAGTGTGGGTTTTAAGGTATCGCTTCAGAAAGTATCTGATTCCTTGTTGTATCGTCGAGTTTTGACTTTGAGGTTTGTTTAACGGCATATCAACCTCTGTGGGTTATTTAATGCCAAAAAGGTGGGGTTTTAAGGTATCGCTTCAGGAAAGTATCTGATTCCTTGTTGTATCGTCGAGTTTTTGACTTTGAGGTTTGTTTAACGGCATATCAACTCCTGTGGGTTATTTAATGCCAAAAAGGTGGGGTTTTTTAAGGTATCGCTTCAAAAGTATCTGATTCCTTGTTGTATCGTCGAGTTTTGACTTTGAGGTTTGTTTAACGGCATATCAACCTCTGTGGGTTATTTAATGCCAAAAAAGGTGGGTTTTTAAGGTATCGCTTCAAAAGTATCTGATTCCTTGTTGTATCGTCGAGTTTTGAGTTTGAGGTTTTGTTTAACGGCATATCAACCTCTGTGGGTTATTTAATGCCAAAAAGGTGGGTTTTAAGGTATCGCTTCAGAAAGTATCTGATTCCTTGTTGTATCGTCGAGTTTTGACTTTGAGGTTTGTTTAACGGCATATCAACCTCTGTGGGTTATTTAATGCCAAAAGGTGGGGTTTTAAGGTATCGCTTCAGAAAATATCTGATTCCTTGTTGTATCGTCGAGTTTTGACTTTGAGGTTTGTTTAATCAGTTTATCAAACCTCTGTGGCTTATTTAATGCCAAAAAGGTGGGGTTTTAAGGTATCGCTTCAAAAAGCATTCGATTCCTTGTTGTATCGTCGAGTTTTGAGTTTGAGGTTTGTTTAACGGCATATCAACCTCTGTGGGTTATTTAATGCCAAAAAGGTGGGGTTTTAAGGTATCGCTTCAAAAAGTATCTGATTCCTTGTTGTATCGTCGAGTTTTGACTTTGAGGTTTGTTTAACGGCATATCAACCTCCGTGGGTTATTTAATGCCAAAAAGGTGGGGTTTTAAGTTTGTTGTTTTTTTTTTAACGTTCTGTTATAGTGACAAAGTTCATTTAATCAGATTTTATTGAAAGTTTTTTGTTTATATTCTTTTTTAGTTTTAGAAAACTGAAAATGTCTTACAGTTTTGTATTCAAAAATGTTTTGCTGAGAATAATTTATTTTTTCAAAAATGTATTGTTCGAAATATTTTTCCATCAAAAATGTATATTTTTCTATAAAAGTCTATTTTTTACGTATATATTTTTATAAAAGTGTATTTTTATACTTACATAGTGTTTTGACCACTGTTTTGGGGTTAACTATTTGCCCATAGCTGGGACCCTAACAAGTGCTACCACTCCGGCTCAGGGTGGACCTGGGAACAACAGCAATTAAGAGGTGGTTCCATGCTCCTCACAGCCTCCCAATCAGAGGCCTTGATGCCGGATGCAGTTTACTGTCATGCTCAGAAACTTGGCGTGGTGTATTATTTAACAATCTCGTCTGGCTGAGTAGTGAGTTCGATCCTCACTCGGTGCACCGCACTTTCGGCGTCGTGCAATGTGTAGCAAACTTCTCTAGCTAGATCCTTTCTGACTATGCAGCAATTTTGATCCTTTCTAAGTTCGCTACACTCTCGGTCTTCTGCAACATCTAAGCTTTGTTTTGTAATCATATCGCCCCAAGCAAGGCAGTCTATTGCCACTAGTGCGCAGGGGGTTACATAGGAGGAAAGTGATGAGAAAGTTATAGGTTACAGGGCGTGTCAGGATGGGGTAATAGAAGGGTTAAGATAATGAGAGTGAAGTGGTCGGAGAAAGGAGCATGAGAGAGAGGATGCAAGTTAGCAAGATAGGAGATGACTATTGACATTACACTTAAACTCCTGGAGATTGTAGCTGTCAGGGAAGCAAGTAAACGGAAGAGAATTCCACAGACGGGAAGTGCAAGAAAAGAAGCTGGTGGAGTAGAATTTGCGTTTTCATTTTATTGGTTCCACAGTAAAAGGGTTGGACCTAGTTGCTAATCTTGTGGCTCGAGCAAATTCATGCATAGGGGAACCGGAGAGCTAAGTTCATCGGAGCAAATCGCCGTGAGAATACTTGTAGAAGAGACTCACAGAAGCCACATTGCGCCGGTGAGAAAGTGACTGTATCTTGGCTGCCAGGTAGGGATCGATCCCTAAGTAGATAGCAGGGGCACCCGACCAGATATGGCAGCTGTGTTTAATGCTAGGGCGGATGGTAGATTTACATATGTGCAGAGGCGCTACACTAAGAAAAGTATTTTTCTTACACTTCGATATTGTGTAATAATTAACAAGTTTCTCTCGCTAGATCATTTATGGCTAAATACCGAGTTCGATCCTCAGTGGGCTCCCCATACTTTCGGGCATGTGTCCTACCTAGAATACGCTTAGAAAAGGAGCACTTCGATGTGATGTAATTGTTAACAAGCTTGTTTCGTACCCAATAACCACTATACATGACATCCATGTAAGTCCATTACAAACATCCAGCTTCCCAAAAGATTACCAGGATCGAGACAAACGAGTACTAGCTACCCAACAAACACCACTTTGGTTCTTGATAATAACTGCATATGTTAAATGTATTTGAAATTGAAGAGAATATGAACTTCAAACACAAAACTCTTAAATCCGAAAACTGGAACAATATAATAAATCAAATCGACAGACCACGGTTCCTTTTCATCGAACCTGTTTGCATACTTACTGCATGATTCCATTCGTCTATGGCTTCGTGGGTAGCGACTCCGATGGACACCAAATCGGTCGAGTTTTGATCCCGGCTAGAAGCAAGTTAATGTGTCTAGCGACACTGATAAACTGTGATACAGTGAAACAGGCTTGTATGTGGATGACTAAAATATATATATATATATATATATATATATATATATATATAGTCATCCGCAGACAGATCTGTTTCGCTGTGTCACAGCTCATCAGTACGGTTAGACTCCGATGGCTTTTAACCCAGGATTGAAACCCGACCGAATTGGCGTCAGTCGGTGATTCTACCTCTGGGTTATGGACGCTCGGTAGAAAAAGGCAGACTTTTTAGCGTTTACATTATCATTATATACGCCCAATAGCCAGAGTGCTGTAATTCATTACGAAATGAGCGATGATCTTCAGAATGATAGGAGAGCTTGTTTTCAAGTTGTCCGCCGCTCGACCGTGCCTTTAAACGAATTGTCCTCTTTCGATGCTACTGCTGTCGTTAATTGTAGTGAGTGAGTGTGTGAGTGTGTGTGTGTGCGTGTGTCTGTAAGTGGTTAGTTCATGTATGTGTGTGTGTTTATGGTTTATATAAGTGTGAGCGGTAGCAGGATATTACTTTTCGCCTCTTTTCTAAAGTGATAGCAGGCGCCGATTTACGATAGGATAGTATATCTCTCTGCTTCAATCAAATCGTAAAACGGCAGCTGCTATCACTTTAAAAAAGTTTATACAGTTTTGAAGGAAAAATATCCTACATATATAGGGGTTTCATAAAAAATTATCCGTTCTGGTGCTATAAAAACAAAAATACAACAAATTCGGCATTTTAGTAGTTCTCTTCGGAAGCTACATGTTTCATCCAGTGCCATTTCTATTAATGGAAGCATTCCGAGAACTCCTTATTCGCGATAACGAGCAGCAGCTTCTTCGAATTATCTTGGGTTTATTTGGAGTCTTGAAATCTTGTTCCTCTCAAGTGGGATTCGATTTGAAAAAGCTACAAGGGACGAGACATCAATATCGCTGTTGTCGAGCCTTGGCTAAAAACAGCGCCACTGTGGTCAATGATGGAATCCCTGAGGTGTGGAGTGACGACCATATTATACACACTTTTATTCCAAGCACTGCTATAAATTTCAGTGGTTTCCAAACGATTTAATGCGCCTTATAGTTGCAGCGGAAGAGGTTAGCAGGTGACGCAGAATGGTGGCAATACAATAAAACATTTCGAAACATTTTCAACAAATCCACATGCCAACAATAATATCATTTCAAAATTTAAAATATTATAATGGATTAGTTGTATTTACATGCAGTATAAATAGTTATAAATAATTATTGACCGGTTTTATCATTGTGATATTTTTGCCTTATATAAAGTATTAAGAATATAGTAACTAGTGTCTGCAAATTGGAGGAGAGAGTTATCAATGATAAGTTTTCGATTTTGAATCTGCAGTTTTCTGCTTTTAACGCTCTCTCTCTCTCTCTCTCTCTCTCTCTCTCTCTTTCTTTCTCTTATTTTTATTATTATTGTGATATTTTACAAGACCTCCTACAGAAGGTATCGGTGGAGAGTGACAAAAAAGGACTACAAATAAACTTTAAGAAAACTGAATGCATGGTCATCAGCAAAAGGTGCAACCCAAAAGGCCAAATACCAGAATCAAGCAAGTACAAAAATTAAAATACCTAGGAAGTGTTCTAACAGGAGATGGAAAGTGCGACACAGAGATCCGAAGGCGAATTGGCATGGCAAAGGACGTGTTCCAGAAGCTGAGTAAAGTACTAACATACAGGAAAATTTCACTAGAAACAAAGAAAAGAGTTCTGGATTGCTATGTGATGTCAGTTCTTCAATACGGCAGTGAATGCTGGACAATATCATCGAAAATGAGGACAAAACTTAAAGCAGCGGAAATGTGGTTCTACAGAAGGATGCTGCGGATATCGTGGACTGAGCATGCAAGCAACGATGAGGTGTTAGAAAGAATGGCAACAAAAAGGAAATTAATACTGAGCATCAGGAAGAGACAACTGAAGTGACACGCAATGAGGAAGGAGAGCTTGGAGAACCTGATACTGACTGGCCAGATAGAAAGAAAAAGAGACAGAGGAAGGCAGCGGATAACATATTTGCAGGGCCTGATCAGGTGGATGACGGAACGGGGGTTGCGAGGTGTGACAGAAGCAAACATACTAAGAGCCACAAGGGATAGGGAGACGTGGAGAACCATGATCGCCTACGTCTTGAAAGGACAGGGCACATAGAAGAAGAAGATATTTAATTAATAGGAATATATCGGATCCACAAATTGGAAGTAAGACTTATCAATAATAATATTCTGATTGTGAATCTGCTGTTTTGTCCCTTTAACTCTATCTCTGTCTTGTTTGATTTTTAAAAGTACTATTTATCACATAAAATTTGGTGAATCGCGAGCAAATTTTTATTCTAAAAAATACTGCCCAGAGAAAAAAAAACTTCGGGAATCACTGTTCTAGAGCAAGCCGCTCGAGGCTTAATATGGACTTTTTTTTTTTTAATTCAAAGCACAGAAAAAATGTTTGCATGTTACATTAATTTTAAATATGTTATTCTTTTAGTTTATATTTTTTAAGTTTTAAAATATAATTCCTTTTTTTATATGTTTTGCTTTCCGGAAAAAATAAATAAAATACATTTATCCACTCCCCGCAAAAAAAAAAAAAAAAAAAAAAATTAAAACATTACGAATAAAACGTTCATCAGTTTCATTTAGTGGGAAAAAATATTTTAGTTCCTTTCTTTTATTTATTTATCTGTTTTTTTGGTTTTTTTTAACTATTTTAATATCATTTTATTTTTGGGAGATTTTGGCGTTGAGAGAAAATGACGCAAAATAATTTCTTTCCAAGTAACAATGACAAAGAATGCTTCTTATATATTTTGACGGAAGGCGGTTAGAAAAAATTGCATTCGAAAATGACGTTTAATTTATCCGAGAAGACGCGTTGACAATAATAACTTTGACGATGGAAGGAAACTGAAACAGTGCGGATATCTAGCCGAGAAAAAGGGGGCTTAGAAAATCCGGCGTCATCCGGGTATTTTACAGAAATTATCCTCTATTTTGGGTCACAGTTCTTATTTAAACACTCCGGATTTCAAATTAAAAAAAAACATTTCAATTTTACTTCCCTTTCTCAAACATGAAAAGTTGGACTCAGTTGCAAAATAAACGCTAAAATATTTTTGATTACTATGTTAGAAATGCACATTTATTTATTAATTCTGTTAAAATTTAATTTAGTTTTATTAATTAATTATTTACAGATATTTAATATAAGTCATATTGCATATAATTCTTAAACCCAATATTATTATTATTATTTCATTTTTGATCATAAGTCGATTTCTGCTATGGTCGCACTACCTACCAAGTCTGCAGGAAGACCTAAGGCAGATCATGGTGTGTTGTTATGGTTTCATTTTATGTTTTTTCATATCTCCCTAACATCCCTAGAGTTACAAAGACAAAGTTCTTTTTAGTGTGTGGGCTGTACTTAACAAGACATTTTTTGTATATCTCTTAAGCTGGGGTTTCCAGAGATTCTTTCAATGTGTTATTTTGTTTCCTTTTTTATCATTCTAAGTGCACCCACTAGCACTGGTACGATACTTGTTTTCATTTTTCACATTTTTTCTATTTCAATTCCCAGGTCTTTATATTTTGACAGTTTTTCAAATTCCTTGATTGCTATATTATAATCCGCGCTAAACAAGCCATGTCAATTAATAGGCAAGCTTTTTCTTTCTGGTTTTAACAATAATATCCGGCCTATTTGCTTCAATTTTTCTGTCTGTGTAGATGGTGTAATCCCATACAATGGTGAAATCTATTTCTGTAAATGGTGCTGGGAGATGCTCATACCAGTGTATGTTTACATATTTTCCATAGTGTTTGCACATTATCCAGTGTAAATATTGCCCCATTCTATTTTGACGATTTATATATTCCTTTGGGGCAAGTACAAAACATCCTGAGATTACGTGGCCTATTGTTTCTTTATATTTGTTGTGGATTCCGGGTGAGGAACCACACAAAATAATGAACAACAAAACAGGTATTTGATATTGAAAAATAGGTTATATTAAACGTAAATATACAACTTAAACGCAGGTTAGTAATCCAGGAATATGATTAGCAGGAATATATATATATATATATATATATATATATATATATATATATATATACAAATCTTTGAAGTGAAGCCGTGCTGGTATTAGTATGCCCGTGTAATACTATTCTGGCTGAGTGGGGCTCAGAGCTACTATGACATGGTATTCTCTGTGTAACTTCGGTATCGGTCGGTATCTTACTGATCAGTCCGGTACTCTCCCTGTAACTCATTATGGCAGGAGTATATGTATACTCAAGTCGAGTCCATTATCATAGAAAAATGGGAGACAACAACACCCACTCCCTAGCTTCTTTTTGGGGGAAGTTAAATTATTTTTTTCGCTTGTCTTCTATGATTCTCAAAGGCTTCAAAGATTTTTTTCCGTCACGTCATCGTTTTTTGAGGTTGCTGAGCTTGGCTCCTCAATCCTTCTTTTCTGTATTTGTTTTATGTGTCTCCTATAGGTAAATTTTTCTCCTTGTATTGTGTACATAGCATTTCCTAGTGTGTTTATTATTGTTCCAGGTTCCCAATATACCATATTATTTTTGAAGATTTTGAAGTAAACCCGTTCACCTGGTTTGAATGATCTTTTCGCAATTATGGGTTTAATACTGGCTGAACATTCTGCTTTAGCTCGTTTTTTTCTGCAAATGTGTTACATCGTCCTATATCGGTTGAAAATACCTCTGGAAATTGTTTGTGTAATTCTTCCTTCAATTTCGTAGCTTCTGACGTCCCGCACTCTATTTTTTTTTACAACAAGAACTAATGGGCAAATCCTATATATCAAACTTCTGCATCCAGTCTGTGCTTACCAGATTTTCTATGTTTTTCATAAAATATATTTTTAATTTTCTGGTTTTTCCATGAAAATTCACACTCACGATTATTTCACCTTCGAAATTGATCTGTTTTGCTGTGACAGACATAGCAATTTTTTGTGTGTGTATCATGGTCGGCCATTTCAGTTTCCTCCTTGTTTGTAGGTTAATTATCGTTAGGTCCGAAGCTGAATCTAATTGTAGTTTGATCTTCTTATTTAATATTTCAAGCTCTACATATTTCCTCGTGTTTTGTTTGTTTTCATAGTCAGCTCTAGTAGATCTTACCTTACTAGACTGTTTTTTGTTTCTGCATACAGCTGCCTTGTGTCCCATTTTTCCGCACGCTAGACAGTTTTTATATCTGAACCAACAAACTCTAACCCAGTGCAATCCACCACATCTGTAACATGCAGATGAGGGGGGGCTTGTTTTTTATTTGATTTTCGTCACTAGTTGTTTTATATCTTTTAATTTTGTCATTAAATTCTTGTTTTACTTTGGGGGGCGGTGAAAAACGTAAATTTTTGTTTAAATTACAAATATGCGCGACTTCCGATACTTCAATATCTTTACTGCCTTTTTTTATACTTAGGCATTTTTGACAGTCTTCTGCGTTAAACCTGGTTCATTTTGGAGTTTGGTAAGCATTCTTTTCCGCATTTCGCTGTCTTTAACAGCGACTATCCTTGAAAAAATATAAGGCATGTTTGGAGTTAGATTTGCTAATTTAAATGTAATTCTATTCTGGCTGAGTGGGGCTCAGAGCTACTATGATTACTGACGCGGTATTCTCTGTAAATTCGGTATCGTTCGGCAACTTACGGATCCGTCCAGTACTCTCTCTGTAATTCATTGTGGCAGGAGTATATGTATACTCAAGTCGAGTCCATTATCATAGAAAAATGGGAGTTCCCACAACAGTATTTATAACAGAACCTGCATTTTGGATCGACATTATTATGTATAATACTTACCTGAAAGTTCCTAGTGAAAAGACTTTGGTCTTGCACTGCGAGAATAAAGCGTTTAATTTCAGACTTTAATCCAAATGTACGTAACCATCGATTAGTATTAACTTTATCAACATTGGATTTATTGGCACGTTCTGTATATTGGCTATGCAGAGGTTTGTCTTGCTAGCGTTGTTTCGTCTGTTCAAGAGCTTTATCTTTGGCTTTCATTTTCATATTTTTTGCTGCAATAATTGGTTCTTGGCTTCTGTTTTGCTTTTCTAAAGAATCTACGAAATGTAAATCTTGTTTGTATTTACTGCCTTCTTTCTTTATTGAACTTTTTTCTATATTCATGCTGTTTGACTAATTGTATCATCCAGTCATTTCTTGTCTCTATCTCTGTTAGTAAGCCAATAGTTGCTGTCTTGTATGACATTTCTAGCTGAATAAGACCTCTTCCACCTTATTTACGGGACATGTATAGACGGTCTACATGGGAGTAATTAATCATCTTCCTGTATTACTAACCTTTGGATGTTGCATTATTATTATGATGTCATTTTTCATCATATTTCGATTTCTGCTTTGGTCTCACTACCAACCAAGTCTGCGGGGAGACCTAAGGCAGGTAGTGGCGTGTTGTTATGGCTCCATTTCATGTTTTTCTATCTTCCCTATCATCCCCAGCATTACATAGATAAAATTTTCCTTAGTGTGTGGGCTGTACTTAATAAGACAATTTTTTGTATATCTCTTAAGCTGGGGTTTCCAGGGATTCTTTCAATGTGTTGTTTTGTTCCATTTTTTATCATTCCAAGTGCACCTACTATCACTGGCAAAACTGTTGTTTTCAATTTCCACATTTTTTCTATTTCAATTTCCAGGTCTTTATATTTTGACAGTTTTTCAAATTCCTTGATTGCTATGTTACAATCCGCTGGACAAGCCATATCAATTAATAGACAAGTTTTCTCCTTCTGGTTTTTAACAATAATGTCTGGCCTGTTTGCTTCAATTTTTCTGTCTGTGTAGATGGTGTAATCCCATAGAATGGTTACATCTTCTATTTCTGTAACCGGTGCTGGATGATGTTCATACCAGTGTTTGTTTACAGCTTTTCTATAATGTTTGCACATTGCCCAATGTAAATATTGCCCAACTCTATCGTGGCGATTTTTATATTCATTTGGGGCAAGCACAGAACAGCCTGACATTAGGTGGTCTATTGTTTCTTGGTGTTTATCACAAAACCTGCATTTTGGATCCATATTATTATGCATAATATTTGCCTGAAAGTTTCTAGTGAAAAGACTTTGGTCTTGTGCTGCAAGAATAAAGCCTTCAGTTTCAGACTTTAATCCAGATGCACGTAACCATCGATGAGTATTAACTTTGTCAACATTGGATTTATTGGCACGTACTGGATATTGGCCATGCAGAGGTTTGTCTTGCCAGCGCTGTTTCATCTTTTCAAGAGCTTTATCTTTGTCTTTCATTTTCATATTTTTTGCCGCAATAGTTGGTTCTTGGCTTCTGTTTTGCTTTTCTACAGAATCTACTAACTGTAAATCTTGTTTGTATTTACTGCCTTCTTTTATTATTGAATATTTTTTCTTTCTTTCTTCATGTTGCCTTACTAATTGTATCATCCAATCCTTTGTTGTTTCTATGTATGTTAGTAAGCCAATAGTTGTTGTCTTGTATGACAATTCCAGCTGAATAAGACCTCTTCCACCTTCTTTACGGGGTATGTATAGACGGTCTACATCAGCCTTTGGATGATGCATCTTATGCTTAGAAAGAAGCTTTCTTGTTTTAGCATCCATTCGCCTGATGTCGTTTAGAGTCCAGTTTAAGATGTTGAAGCTATATTGGACAACTGGGATTGCAAGGCTATTAATGGCCATAACTCTGTTCTGTGAATTTAATTCAGTTTTTAATATCATTCGTAGCCTTCTATAGTACTCTTTACGCACTATTTCTTTCATTTTTTTATGGTGAATGTTTTCGCTCTCATTTGCACCTAGGTATTTATAAGCTTCTTCTGGTTTCAATTCTTTTATTGTTACAGCAGGGTCTAGGCTAATTGAGGATGTTTCTTGTATTGATCCACGTAAAACTGTAGCTTTAGCACATTTATTCAAATTAAATTTCATTCCAATGTCTTCGCTGAAGCATTTTACAGTTTGCAGAAGACCTTCCAGCTCATTATCATTCTTAGCATATAACTTTAAGTCATCCATGTAAAATAGATGGCTTATTTTCTTTTGGCCTATTTTATAACCACATTCTGTCTTATTAAGTTGACTGGTTAGTGCTATTAATGATATGCAGAATAGTAAGGGAGATAAAGAATCACCTTGAAATATACCTCTTTTGATGTTTATTTCATCAGACTTATAGGTTCCATTTATATGATTGAGGTAAAGGGTTGTTTTCCATATAGACATGCACTGTTTGATGAAATTGATGATGACGGGCGATATCTTGTATATATTTAAAGTCTTTAAAATCCAGTAATGTGGCACACTATCGAATGCCTTTCGATAATCTATCCTTATTATTATTATTATTATTATTATTATTATTATTATTATTATTTCAATTTCTGCTATGCCCACACTACCTACATACAGAATTTATGTCAAGGAATAAAGTGTTATGAGAACACAAGAAAAATTAAATATAAATCTTAAACATAGTACTTTTTTCGTCGTCTTTGACGAAACCTATCAAAGAGGTATTTCTGTCGAAATACGTTATTATATATATATATATATATATATATATATATATATATATATATAGTTATCCGCAGACAGATCTGTTTCGCTGTATCACAGCCCATCAGTACGGTTAGACTCCGATTGCTCTTAACCCAGGATTGAAACCCGACCGAATTGGCGTCAGTCAGCGATTCTACCTCTGGGCAATGGGCGTTCGGTAGAAGAAGGCAGACTTTTTAGCGTGTATATTGTCATTATACCCGCCCAATAGCTAGAGTGCTCTAATCCATTACTGAATGAGCGATGCGTATAGTTTTAGTGTAAAAAATTTGTCACTTTAACCGTGCAGGTTTATGCCAACTTCGAAGTATCGTGAGGACACCGTTATGATGCCTTACTCATCGGGGCTGGACCCAGCTGGAAGTTGGTATGAACGTACTCAGTCAAAATGACAAATTCGTTGCGCTAAAAATATCAACGCTCTTTCTCCACCTCGATACCAAGCATTTTGTAATAAAAATAAACTGCTTGTCAAAATGACTTTTAATAGTAAAACTCTTGAAAAAGCAACAATCTCAGTGCCAAACATTATCATAAGTCAACACTTATATATAGTCATCGGCAGACATCTGTTTCGCAGCTCATCAGTATCCGATTGTTTTTAGCCAGGATTGAAACCCGACCGTATTTTCATCAGGCGAAGCTGGCAGCATTTTAGCGAGTGATATACCATGTAAACATACGCCAGCAGCTAAGAGTGTTCTAATTCATTACTGAATGAACGATACGTAGATGCTTGAGTAGCTACTGTTTTTCTCAAAGTCTACCATTCTTCCAGAGTGTTCAATCAGGGTGTGAGAGCGTAAATAGTGATCCGCAGACAGATCTGTTTCGCTGTATCACAGCTCATCAGTACGGTTAGACATCCGATTGCTTTTAGCCAGGATTGAAACCCGACCGAATTAGATGCATGCATATATATATATATATATATGTAAAAATATACTCAGTTATGATCTGAGATTAAGGACAGAATGGTTAAATAAAATAAAGACAAGTAGAAAAGTGTATTTTAAATCGCCTACGCGTTTCGTCTTGTGATGGACTTTATCAAGGCAAAAAGACGAAATTAGCTTTATTCTAAATTACGTATTTATAAACAAACAGTGTTGGCAACCACAAAGATGCTCACAAATCATTTCAAAAGATTAACAGAATATTTCAGTTTTTAGAATTTCTTCATGTGTAGTGCAAAGTCACGAGATATTAAAATGAAGGGAATTTGACCGTTTTCTTTGAAGATAGATAGATAGATAGATAGATAGATAGATAGATAGATAGATAGATAGATAGATATTACTGAGATAAACAGATAGGTAGACAGAAGAAAAAGAAAAATCGATTGATACACACACACACACACACACACACACACACACACACATATATATATATATATATATATATAGATAGATAGATAGATAGATAGATAGATAGATAGAAACATCCCGAGATAAATTTCAACTGACTGGGATAGATAGATAGATAGATAGATAGATAGATAGATAGATAGATAGATAGATAGATAGATAGATTTCTTTTCTGCGCTCTTTCTTTTTCTCCCACTTTTTTAATATTTTCTTACCTCGTACAAAAAGATTTCCAAGTATGAAAGGAAAAGATGGGTTTTTAAATTTCTGTCATTAAAGCGTTTATTACCATCATTATTAAATACCTGATGAGTAATTTTTCTTTTAATGTCCAAACAAAATGTACAATTTTGCAGTAGTTTTATTTTGTACATGTTTTACAATGCAATAAAAATGCTCTATTTTTATATTCAGTGTTTCGAGTTTTGGACGTGTGTGAAATTCTAACGGAGCGAACGGGGTTCTTAAACTTTCAAAACACCCTTCCCATTTATTTATTTACTTATATATTATGATGCAGTTGAAGATATTATAAGGGAATATATATATATATATATATATATATATATATATATATATATATGAAGAGGTTGAGAGTGATAGATAGATAGATAGATAGATAGATAGATAGATAGATAGATAGATAGATAAACATTACCAAACAGATATAGATACATAGAAAATAGATAGATAAAAATCGATTGATATATATATATATATATATATATATATATATATATATATATAGATAGATAGATAGATAGATAGATAGATAGATATTAACAGGCTAGATAGATAGATAGATAGATAGATAGATAGATAGATAGATAGATAGATAGATAGATAGAAGGTTAGATAGATAGCTAGATAGATAGATAGATAGATAGATAGATAGATAGATAGATAAACATTACCAAACAGAGATAGATACATAGAAAATAGATAGATAAAAATCGATTGATATATATATATATATATATATATATATATATAGATAGATAGATAGATAGATAGATAGATAGATAGATAGATAAATAGATAGATAGATATTAACAGGCTGAGATAGATAGATAGATAGATAGATAGATAGATAGATAGATAGATATTAAGATATTAACAGGCTTAGATAGATAGATAGATAGATAGATAGATAGATAGATAGATAGATAGATAGATAGATAAAAAGATAGATAGATAGATATAAAAATGCTGAAATAGATATTCTGAAATCTGGATCATGTTCCTTTAGTTGAAACACTAAATAAAACAGAAGAAATGAAAAGCCATGATGCATTCCATGAAGCGAGAATGCGTGCTGTCGGGGTCGCCTGATTCTTCTTTAAATCAACCCAGTGTTTTTTCGCCATCTGATGTGGACGCCAGCGACGTCCCCTCGAGCCAAAATCGTTTCCAGCCTCCTCTAAGTGTTATCAAGTGCTCCTTTAATATTCCCTGACGTCTGCCAGGGACCCCATTGCCTGGAGATATAGCGAAGGACGTGCTGGTTGAATAACGTCCACCGTCATGGCTTTCGATGCGAGCGTTTCTTCTTTTTTCTTTCTTTTTTGGGGTCTGGAAATCTGAGGTTTTATTTTTCAAGATTTTTACAAAGGGAGGTAATCAGACTTTCTCTCTCGTCTATTAAATAGCCTTCCTAAATAGGACATTTTTTTTTTTTCAATTTTATTTTTCCTTCTCATTTTTGTTAGTGCTGGTGGGGGGTGAAACTTATATCTGCGCTTCTATTCACTTGATATACCTTCGTTCCTCACAGTGTTTTAATCATCATTAAAACCTTTTTGGGGACAAATTTATTTATATTTTTAAATATTTTTTAAAAAATTTTTCTTGAATTTTTTTTTTTTATTTCTTCGTCGTCTTTACTCCAGTAATTTTTTACTTTTAATTTATTCTCTCTTTTCTTTTCGTTTCTTTTCTGGATTCCATTTTCTGTCCGTTTGTTGTCCGAAATTTCATTCACTTTCTTCTTAGCCTTCATCTTCTTTGAACAACCGATACTTCTGTCTTTGCTATTTCATTTATTTGCACTTATAACGGATTTAAACAAAAAATTATCTTTCTTTCTTTCTTTCTTTTTTTCTTATTATTTGTTTATGTTTTGTCGCTATTTTTTCTTTATTTCTTAGTTGATATTTATCTTCCTTCATTCATCCTTTCTTTTCTTTCTTTGCATCTCTCTTTCTTTTTTCTTTCTTTCTTTCTTTCTTTCTTTTTTTCTTATTATTTGTTTATGTTTTGTCGCTATTTTTTCTTTATTTCTTAGTTGATATTTATCTTCCTTCATTCATCCTTTCTTTTCTTTCTTTGCATCTCTCTTTCTTTTTTCTTTCTTTCTTTCTTTCTTTCTTTCTTTTTTTCTTATTATTTGTTTATGTTTTGTCGCTATTTTTTCTTTATTTCTTAGTTGATATTTATCTTTCTTCATTCATCCTTTCTTTTCTTTCTTTGCATCTCTCTTTCTTTTTTCTTTCTTTCTTTCTTTCTTTTTTTCTTATTATTTGTTTATGTTTTGTCGCTATTTTTTCTTTATTTCTTAGTTGATATTTATCTTCCTTCATTCATCCTTTCTTTTCTTTCTTTGCATCTCTCTTTCTTTTTTCTTTCTTTCTTTCTTTCTTTTTTTCTTATTATTTGTTTATGTTTTGTCGCTATTTTTTCTTTATTTCTTAGTTGATATTTATCTTCCTTCATTCATCCTTTCTTTTCTTTCTTTGCATCTCTCTTTCTTTTTTCTTTCTTTCTTTCTTTCTTTCTTTCTTTTTTTCTTATTATTTGTTTATGTTTTGTCGCTATTTTTTCTTTATTTCTTAGTTGATATTTATCTTTCTTCATTCATCCTTTCTTTTCTTTCTTTGCATCTCTCTTTCTTTTTTCTTTCTTTCTTTCTTTCTTTTTTTCTTATTATTTGTTTATGTTTTGTCGCTATTTTTTCTTTATTTCTTAGTTGATATTTATCTTCCTTCATTCATCCTTTCTTTTCTTTCTTTGCATCTCTCTTTCTTTTTTCTTTCTTTCTTTCTTTTTTTCTTATTATTTGTTTATGTTTTGTCGCTATTTTTTCTTTATTTCTTAGTTGATATTTATCTTCCTTCATTCATCCTTTCTTTTCTTTCTTTGCATCTCTCTTTCTTTTTTCTTTCTTTCTTTCTTTCTTTCTTTTTTCTTATTATTTGTTTATGTTTTGTCGCTATTTTTTCTTTATTTCTTAGTTGATATTTATCTTCCTTCATTCATCCTTTCTTTTCTTTCTTTGCATCTCTCCTTCTTTTTTCTTTCTTTCTTTCTTTCTTTCTTTTTTTCTTTCTTTCTTTCTTACTGAATGTTTATATTCTTTCTTTTTCCGTCTTTACGGTCTATGTTGCTTTTTTTTTTCTTTTTCTTAGTACCTGCATATCTTTTTTTAATCTTTCTTTCTTTCTTTCTTTCTTTCTTTCTTTCTTTCTTTCTTTCATTTTTTAGTCTTTCGTTCTTTCTTTCTCTATACCTGTCAATCATCTTTCTTTCTTTCCTTCTTTCTTTTTATTATTATTTCTTTATGTTTTTTGACAATTTTTCTTTATTTTTTATTTGATATCTATCTTCATTCATTCATTCTTTCTTTCTTTTTTTCTTTCTTTTTATTTTTCTTTCTGCCTTTCTTTGTGAATGTTTATATTCTTTCTTTTTCTTTCTTTTAGTCTATGTTGCTTTTAATATTTTGTTTTTCTTAATTCCTGCCAATCTTCTTTCTTTCAATCTTTCTTTCTTTCTTTCTTTCTTTCTTTCTTTCTTCCTTTCTTTCTTTCTTTTTGCCCGCAAATATCAGTTAGCAATTATGAATTACGCCCCTTTAATTTTATCTCCTTACATGTAAATATTATCTAATATTTTTAAATCTGAAATTTCTATTTTAATTAAAATTTAAGAATGAAGTTTTTATCTACATGTGATCTTAAAATATTTAAATTTTAATCTTGTGATAAAAAAAGCAGTAACTTAAATTTATAAGATTTAACTTCCATGAACACCGAGTGAACTTAAATTCAAATCTATTAAACTGGTAATTTGTAATAAGCACCTGATGATTGCATAACGTCTGACATTCCGCGTCGTGCGATCGACATAGGACAACAGATAAATTTATTAATATATATATATATATATATATGTATATATATATCTTTTATCTCGGTTCTTGCTTGTTTTCCTCTTTACTCTTTATTTCCTTTGTGTCATATTTCTTCTTTTTTTGATTTCTATTTAAGCTTTTTCATCTTTTCTACCGTCTTTCATTTTCTCCTCCATTTTTTAATACCCTGTCTACCGCGTACAAAAAGTTTTCTAAAAATATAAGGAAATTAATTTTCTTAAATTTTTTTTAAAAGATAACATTTATTATTATTATCTACCTGATGAGATATTTTCTTTCAATGCCAAAACAAAATGTACAATTTTATAGTAGATTGTAGTTTGTACATGTTTGTTCTATAGTATAATCTATAATAAATATGTTATATATATATATATATATATATATATATATATATATATAGAGAGAGAGAGAGAGAGAGAGAGAGAGAGAGAGAGCGAGAGTACTGTGCAAAAGTATTAGGACTAGAACTATTTTATTGTTTGTAAGGCCTATTGACTGAAAATAAACAATTTAATTAAAGTTATTTTATTTGGTTTACTCAAGAAATGCTTTAACAAGAAAATTAATGTAATATTTAGTATGATACCCTTTTGCTTTGATCACAGCCTTTATTTTCTCAGGCATTGACATCACAAGCATTTTCAATGTATTCAATGTATTTAATGTTATCTCCTGCCAAGCAGCTTATATTTGTTCTCAAAGTGTGTCTTGCAAAGTAACATTAGATTTATCAATCTTTTTATCAAAAATATCCCATAGATGTTCAAAAGTATTGAGATCAGGGCTTTGTGGCGGACAATATATATATACAGAAAGAGAGTTAGATATATGTATAAAGACAGATGGAGATAGTAGACAGATAGATAGATAGTTAGAGAGAGAGAGAGAGAGAGAGAGAGTGAGAGAGAAAGAGAGAAAGAAAGAGAGAGATTTAAAAAAACATTTATTAACCCATAACTTACAAGAACACTTCCGAAAGATTTGGATTAAAATTACAAAAATACTATTTAAATCTTAGTATCAAAGGCCTCCCGCTATAAGATAGGCACTATATATCAAACAATACCCTCCTACCATCAACCTTACACAATTTAACAGTGGAAATGGGGCTTTGAAAGTTTTTTAAAAACACGATGCCCGGCCGCGCGCATCACGTAACAGTTTCAAAGAACTCTCCTTTTCAAAATGCATTGAAAACAGAAACTTATTACATTACAGTCAAACATGAGGAACAACGCCGGAAAAATAACATCCTTGAAAATGGCCCGCGAAGAGGCTGAAAGCGCTTACAAAGTCTGAAATTATGGAGCATTTTTTCATTCGTTATCTCCAGCAAATAAGAAACATGTAAAAACACTGAAAAAATTAAATCAGAAATTAATAAAATCTTCCTTTAATATCTTCCTGGCTTACGGCCATATCACGTTGAATACACCGCTTCTCGCTCGATCATCAAAGTTGAGCCGGGTCAGTACTTAGATGGGTGACCGTCACTAAACGCTTACCAGCTGCGGTAAGCGTTTAGTGACGGATGTACGTTGTGGTGCAGGGGATATTGGCTCGGAAAGAGAAATCGGAAATTATGGGTTAAATAACAAGGGGACTTGGGGACCCTGCCCTTAAAAACTAAATCTCAATGAATCTTGATACTCGAAAAGAAAAAAGTATTACTAGACACAAAAATTACGGCCTATCACGTTGAATACACCAGTTCTCGCTCGATCACTGAAGTTAAGCAACGTTGAGCCTGGTCAGTACTTAGATGGGTGACTGCTTGGGAATACCAGGTGCTGTAAGCGTTTAGTGATGGATGTGCGTTGTGGTGCAGTGGATATCTGCTCAGAAAGAGAAATCGGTGAGCCGAGTTCGAATTTCAGTTGAATACCCTGCATTCACTTAAGCACTGTTACCCTTGGGAAAAGTATTAATCCGTTCCTTCCCTCCAGTTATGGGTTAAATAACAGGGTAGGACTTGGGGACATTGCCCTTATATAAAAAACAACAATAAATTGTTGAAAGAAAAAGGTATTAACAGCAATAAATATATAAAAATTTAGTTGGCAATAAATGACCCGCCAAGGTTGATATACCCTAAAACAAAACCAACCAACATGTCCCAGAAACTTCAACTGTCTTTTTCTGATGTTAAATATTAGTTTCCTTTTTGTTTCCATCCTCCCCAAAAACTCGTCGTTGCTAACATATTCGGTCCATCGTATCCTCAGTATCCTTCTGTAGAACCACATTTCGGTTGCTTCAAGTCTTTCCTTTATCTTTGATGAGATCGTCCAGCATTCGCTACCATATAGAATGGCAGATAATCACATAACAGTCGAGTACTCTTTTCTTTGTTTCCTGTCTCTTAATACTCTACTCAGTTTCTGGAATTTATCCTTGACCATGCCAATACGCCTTCGGATCTCAGTGTCGCATTTTCAGTCCTCTTTTAGAACACTTCCCACTTATTTAAATTTCTATACCTGATTTTAAAATCCCCGGCCTTTAGTTGGCATTGACACATAAAAAGAATTACTCAAAATTTTTTTTTAATAAGAAAATGTATTGCTGGTAATTTAGTTGGCAATTAATGACCCGCCGAGGTTGATATGCCATAAAAACAAAACAACCAACTAATATATTTCTATATAATAACTGAACCTGATGGTGTCTACTTGCCTACAAGAACAGACGGAAGGGTGTTCAGTTTGTGAGGGCGAAATCTAAAGTACGTTTGTTTCTACTTAGAGGAGGACATGCTGCCCGCATATGATGCAACGCTGACTGCACCTTGTGAGGAGCAACTGCGGCAACCCATGGACAATTTTTTAGCCGTTGGGGATATCTCTTCCTAATTTCCGTTTCAAATAGTTTAGTTACAATATTGCTGTTTCAAATAAAAGGTGTTTTTAGCAGAGTTTGGAAACAAGAAAAAAGTATTGAATCGTTACATGATATATTTCCTTTTACATGTCAGCAAATGCCGGACACTTTCTTCAAAGATGAAGGAGAGACTCCAAGCAACAGAAACGTGGTAACAAAGAAAATGATAATAACAAAGAAAATGTATAAATTCATTTTAAAATTTTTAGGTTTAATTACAATTCTATTCATCGTTTTTAAAACAATGAATATTGCCGAGGAACGTAGTTATAACAGCATCGGTGTCATAGGAAAAAACTGTTCTTTTTTAATGCGCTGTAGAAGGTTGTTCTCATTTTTCTTTAAATTTTTAACACCGTATTTTCTTGTGTATATTACACTTTGATCACTATACGATCCTGTGTTTCTGAAGTTAAAAACAGCGAACAAATTACATTCTTCATTCTAATACAACCACGTAATACAACGATCGCCATGTTACTTCTTTACGATATAAAAGAATAGAAATTAACCGGATGTTTAGCCATTGCGTGTTTCTTCACCTAATTTCCGTTTCGAAACTAATATTTAAATTTTCGGGGAAAGTTGCTTTGTTTTAATATTCAAGTTATCGAAACATCACACATCATATGTATTCCGTTTTATAAATTTTTAACTTAATTTCGGTGAAGTTCTTGTCGAAAGTCGTTGACTTACACTGATTCTAAAAGAACAAATATTTCCAAAATATCAAATACCGTTTGTAAATAATTGTTATCTACACCTTCCTAATATTGTGTTGTCTTATCTATCTGTGGGAAAGTGATTGAAGTCGTGACGCCAATCAGGATCGATGACATTGAATTTCCTTTTTTGGATTTTGTCAAGAACCTCGAGGTGAATAGCAAATGTACCTGATCATATATGGCAACAGTATTCAATAGACGGACGAATAATAGATTTGTAAATGTGCAAGATGGATTCTGTCGAGATAAATTTTTATAGAGACCCAATCAGTCGATGCAGCTTTAGACAAGTTTGTTCATTTTTTTTAAGAAGTAAGAAAGAAAGAAAGAAAGAAAGAAAGAATGAAAGATGATCAACAGGTATTGAGAAAGAAAGAAAGAAAGAAAGAAGATCGACAGGAACTGAGAAAGAAAGAAAGGAAGAAAGAAAGACTGAAAAAATAAAAGAAAGAAAGAAAGGAAGAAATAATGATTGAAAGAAAGAAGTAGGCAGGTACTAAGAAAAAAAAACAAAAACAAAAAAACAACATAGACCGAAGGAAGGAAAACGAAAGAATATAAACATTCACTAAGAAAGAAAGTATGAAAGAAAGATAGAAAGAAAGAAAACAGAAAGAATGAAAGAAGATAGATCTCAACTAAGAATAAAGAAAGAATAGTGAAAAAACATAAAGAAATAATAATAAAGATGATAGAAAGAAAGAAAGAAAGAAAGAAAGAAAGACTGAAGAAAGAAAGAAATATTGAAAGAAAGAAGATAGGCAGATACTAAGAAAAACAAAACAACTCGAAGCAATAGAAGGCTGCTGAGGATACCATGGACCCAACTACGAAGTTTTGGAGAGAATTTAAACAAAAAGGAAACTTATACTTAACATCAGGAAATGCTAGTTAAAATTTCTGGGACACGTAATGAGGAAAGAGGGCTTGAAAAATATGATATTTACACGACAGATTAAAGGCAAAAGGGAGCGAGGAAAACAACACAAAACCGACCAGCAAGTTTTATAGTAAATGGAAACAAAAAAGAAACTTATACTTAACATCAGGAAATGCTAGTTAAAATTTCTGGGACACGTAATGAGGAAAGAGGGCTTGAAAAATATGATATTTACACGACAGATTAAAGGCAAAAGGGAGCGAGGAAAACAACACAAAACCGACCAGCAAGTTTTATAGTAAATGGAAACAAAAAAGAAACTTATACTTAACATCAGGAAATGCTAGTTAAAATTTCTGGGACACGTAATGAGGAAAGAGGGCTTGAAAAATATGATATTTACACGACAGATTAAAGGCAAAAGGGAGCGAGGAAAACAACACAAAACCGACCAGCAGGTTTTATAGTAAATGGAAACAAAAAAGAAACTTATACTTAACATCAGGAAATGCTAGTTAAAATTTCTGGGACACGTAATGAGGAAAGAGGGCTTGAAAAATATGATACTTACACGACAGATTAAAGGCAAGAGGGAGCGAGGAAAACAACACAAAACCGACCAGCAAGTTTTATAGTAAATGGAAACAAAAAGGAAACTTATACTTAACATCAGGAAATGCTAGTTAAAATTTCTTGGACACGTAATGAGGAGAGGGAGGGCTTGAAAAATATGATACTTACACGACAGATTAAAGGCAAGAGGGAGCGAGGAAAACAACACAAAACCGACCAGCAAGTTTTATAGTAAATGGAAACAAAAAAGAAACTTATACTTAACATCAGGAAATGCTAGTTAAAATTTCTTGGACACGTAATGAAGAAAGAGGGCTTGAAAAATATGATACTTACACGACAGATTAAAGGCATGAGGGAGCGAGGAAAACAACGCAAAACCGACCAGCAAGTTTTATAGTAAATGGAAACAAAAAAGAAACTTATACTTAACATCAGGAAGAAACAGCTAAAATTTCTGGGACACGTAATGAGGAAAGGGGGCTTGTAAAATCTGATACTCACAAGACAGATAGAGGGTAGGTGGGACTAAGTTCATGACATACTTGATGAGCTTAAGCAAATGGATGATAGAGCAGAGTTTGGAAGAAATAACAAGATAGGTACGCAGATGATACAGTGCTGATAGCAGACACACAGAAAACTACAAGACCTCCTACAGAAGGTAGCTGAAGAGAGTGACAAGAAAGGACTACAAATAAACTGCAAGAAAACCGAATGCATGGTCATCGGCAAAAAGGGTAGCCCAAAATGCCAATTACAGGTGAGGGACTCTAAAATCAAGCAGGTACAGAAATTTAAATACCTAGGAAGTATTCTAACAGAAGACGGAAATTGCGACACTGAGATCCGAAGGTGAATTAGCATGACGAAAGAAGCATTCCAGAAGTTGAGTAAAATATTAAGAAACAGGACAATTTCACTAGAAACAAAGAGGAGAGTACTGGATAATTATGTGATGTCGGTTCTTCAATATGGCAGTGAATGTTGGACAATATCTTCGAAGATGAAGGAAAAACTGGAAGCAACTGAAATGTGGTTCTACAGAAGGATGCTGCGGATATCATGGACTGAGCATATGAGCAATGATGATGTTTTGGAAAGGATGGAGACGAAAAGGAAATTAATACTGAGCATCAGGAAGAGACAACTAAAGTCCCTGGGACATGCAATGAGAAAGGAGGGCTTGGAGATGTTACTAACAGGTCAGATAGAGGGAAAAAGAGACAGGGGAAAGCAGCGGATAACATATTTGAAGGACCTGATCAGGTGGACTATGGAACGAGGGCTTCATGGTCCAACAGGAG
The DNA here is from genome assembly GCA_037127315.1 of Ascarosepion bandense. Lineage (NCBI taxonomy): Eukaryota > Metazoa > Mollusca > Cephalopoda > Sepiida > Sepiidae > Ascarosepion > Ascarosepion bandense. The sequence goes on along the minus strand of JBBBDQ010000514.1, from coordinate 1,926,195 downwards.
AAAGTGTGCTAAGAGCCACCAGGGATAGGGAGATGTGGAAAGCCATGATTGCCTACCTCCTGAAATGATATGGCACATAAAAGAAAGAAGAAAAGAACAAGACAATGTATTAAGGTGTTTTAGCGTAGCTTAGATGTGGCTCAAGGCCGAATGTATGGGATACCCAGAGAGGATCGAACTCACTACTTAATTATAATGATTCTAGCGAGACAAGGTAGCTAACCATTACACCACCTCGAAGTACCCAAGACAAAATGTATTAAGAGATACGAGAGGCCTGAAGATGTGGAGGGAAACTGCACATAAAAGAACTACTAATATTCGAGATTGTTTAATCCGAAAACACTAAAAATATGTATATAGTTCAGTTAAGTGCCATAGGTGATTCAAGACTGGCGATCATGTCTCGAAATAAACATGACTGACTAGGCAGAAGATCATCCCGCAGTAGGTTGCCATTGCTTTCTGCGGTAGACTGGTTTCCAGCCAAGACTATAGAACCCAATCTGTCCTGTTATTTAACCCATAACTAGAAGGAAGAGACCGATTAATACCTTTCCCATGGGTATTTGCGCGTAAATGAATGCAAAGAATTCAACTGAAATTCGAACACCCAACGCAAATGACGCCATTTTAATTATAATTCAATTTAAATTTTCTTACCTAAATAATATGTTTTTTAGTTCCTATTAATGCTAACTACAAGTACAAATTTTGAAGTGTCTGCATGTAAAATATTTCAAAAAAAGATTTATAATTAATAATTTTTTGATATTTTCAAAATCGGGTCTGATATACTCATAGTAGTGGTGTAACTTTTAGTGTTCCAGGGTTAACTCCGTACCATTAAAAAAAGTAAATTTGTCAGGTTCTCTGTACTTTCGTAAACTTTTCTAAACAGTAATACAGGTGTAATGTGGTTTCGATTTAAATCATTTTCGATAATACATCTTTTGTCAAAAGATATATATGAAAAAATAAAAATCAAGTTGGTAAATTTTTGTTTTGTTCCCCGAAGGCCTTTACCCCGTCAAATCTTTCCTAAACTTCCTTAATTACGTGCAAATGTATATGCTAAAATCAAATCGATAATTGTTTATTGAAGAAACCTACCATTTTTCCTGTTATCGACCACAAAAAAGTCGGACTATATCTCACCCCTTACCACCGTTTTCATATCTGATTCACCGCTGAATGACTTGGGGCGTAGGATACATTTTACAGCCCGTTTACTTCCTTTGAGAAATTAGTCCGCGATTTGTTTGGGTTTGGAACTCAATTTCCACGCATGAATAGCAAAAAGAAAGTAAATCGGTCGAAAAATCGCCAAACTACGCGTGAAGTCATTCAGCAGTGAATAACATGTTTTGAACCGTGGTTACGGGGTGAAATAAACAGCGAAAAGAAGTTCGATATTTTTCTGGTGGTAAAATTGAAAAAAGGTAGGTTTCGTCAATAAACAATTATCGATTTGAGTTCAGCAATTACTTTTGCACGGAAATAAGGATGGTTTGGAAAGATTTGAAGGGGTAAAGGCCTTCGGGGAACAAAACAAAAATATACCATAAAGTTTAATTCGACTTTACGTTTATCCTCCAACGCATTCGTAAGAAATCTGGCGAAGCGGACAAATATATCCTCGCTGCTGATCTTGAGAAGAACCTCCACTCACAACTGGACTGGGGTAAGTATATCTACCTCTCCCCCCCACCCAGGAAACGGATGTGTCACAAGGTCGGATTCTAACGTGGGGAGCCCGGACGCGTACAAGCGGGCAAGGTACAAAAATTACCCAGTCTCCACAACCGCTGGTCGCGCTGGCCCCGGTGAAGAGCACCTGGTCCACCTCTATGGTGCAATGAGGTGGCGCGGCGTCGGAACACTATTCCCCGGGACCGGGCATCTCACAGTATTATTCTTCTCAGTTGCATACCTATCCTCGAACAGAGCTACAACTGAGCTGCACTCTGTCTTCGAGGACAGAGACGATATGAGAGTTGATTTGGGGTCCCACCTGACACAAAATTGTGCCAGGTAACTGGACTGGGGTAAGAGGTTGCTTGTAAATTTCAATGCTTCTAAAACGAAACTGTTATCTGTCAACCATCACAGGCAATCTCTCTTGCCCTTCACCCCCGATATAAGCATGGACAAGCAAGTCTTCCTGAAAGCAATATACTGCGCCTCCTTGGCCTTACCCTATTTTCCGACCCGTAGTGGAATCATTATATTGAGAGTAGCTAAATCCACTGCTAGTAAAGTTGTGTCACTGTGTCGGGTCAGGAAGTTTTTTTTCCGCCTGAATCCATCTTGCACATATACAAATGAACCACCCGATCGTGCATAGAATACTGTTGTCATATTTGGTCAGGCGCTCCTGCTGTTCATATCAGGGTCTTGACAAGCTCTAAATGAGAATCTGTAATGTTATAGGTTCCGACATGGCAGCTCGATTCCAGCCACCATCTCACTAGCTGGATGTGGCTTCTCTCTGTTCTAGAAATATTTTCATGGCTTCTGCTCCGATTCGATCACTGGTATCCCCACCTCCAGAATTTACTCGTGCAACCTGATTGGCAACAAGGTCCAACCATTTTACAGTTAGATCAGCCAAATGTAGCCGATAATTCTACTCCATCAGCTTCTTTTCTCGCACTTCCCGCTTGTGGAGTTCCCTTTCGTAAACTTGCTTTCCGGGCAGCTACAACCTCCAGGAATTTAAATGCAACCCCATCTCTATTCCACTTGACTCCAGTTCTTTCTACATCACCCCGTGTATCTCGTTCTTTTCCTTTCTCTCTACCTTCGCAACATTCTTCACACCTGTGTTCCCATCCTTCTCTTGCCATTTGACTGACACCCCCTGTAAGTGGTTCGTCTTTCTCTTCACTCTTTCTACATCACCCCGTGTATCTCGTTCTTTTCCTTTCTCTCTACCTTCGCAAATGTCTTCACACCTGAATTCCCATCCTTCTCTTGCCATTTGACTGACACCCCCTGTAAGTGGTTCGTCTTTCTCTTCACTCTTTCTACATCACCTCGTATATCTTGTTCTTTTCCTTTCTCTCTACCTTTGCAACTGTCTTCACACTGGTATTCCCATCCTTATCTTGACCTTTCTCTGACACCCCCTATAACTGGTTCTTTTTTTCTTCACTCTCCTCCTGCCTAAAATATTACTCTCTTATGTAGCCTCCTGTTCATAGGTGGCGGTACCGCCTTGTTTGGGGTGAAATGATTAAAAACTTATTGAAGTCGTAATATCGTTAGATAAACGTCAGGAGCGCATAAAATCATGTTAATGTACAATAAATAAAAATAAAATTATATAAAATCAGATTAAAATACGTACATTTACAGTAAATGTATATATAATCTTCATAAATCCTAGAAAACGAAATATGAAAACATCTGTAATCCTCCAAGTAAAGAAGAACACAGTTCAAAGAACTCTCTACTACTTCAGTCAGTTAAGTGCCATACGTGAAACACGCTTTGGCGATCATGTCTCGAATGAAGCATGACTGACTGGGCAAATAATTATCCCGCAGTAGGTTGCCATTGCTATAGAACCCAATCTGTCCTGTTATTTGACTCACGGCTAGAGAAAAAAGAGATGTATTATATTATTAAGTAGTAATTAGTGGGGGATCAGTTTATTACTTCATAAGAATAGAAAACCGATCTCCCACTTTATGACCAGTAGAAGCCTTAATCATTATTTCAATTATTATATTCAGTCAGTTAAGTGCCATACGTGATACACGCTTTGGGCGATCATGTCTCGAAAGAGACATGACTGACTGGGCAGAAGATTATCCCGCAGTAGGTTGCCATTGCTTTCTGCGGTAGATTGGTTGCCAGCCAAGGCTATAGAACCCAATCTGTCCTGTTATTTAACCCATAACTGGAGGGAAGAGATGGATTAATACCTTTCCCAAGGGTATTTGCGCGTAAGTGAAAGCACTGAATTCAACTGGAATTCGAACTCGGCTTCCCGATTTCTCGTTCCGAGCCGATATCCAATGCACCACAACGCACATCCAGGATCGCCTACTTCCTGAAAGGCAAGCTACATAGAAAAAAGAATTCAGGAGGCCAAACAGACCATGGTTGCTTTATACCATCAAATCGAGTAATTTTGAGAGGTTCTCATTACTTTGAACAACTTTTCTAACCAACAATACATCCTATAGTCGCCATGTTCGTTTCACTGACACACTGCCTGCAAACATTTCGTAGCTACTTACCATAAGTTTGCTAGCTAATGATGAATTTCTATTGTATCAAAGACGACACAAATCATTTTGTTCTTTATCAAAGCTTCGCAAAATGTCGGGTAACTTTGATAACACATTGAATCTATATTTAAATCAATCTTAAGTTGCTTATGGCTAATTTCTATAACATTTTAATAAGCTATTACAAGTACTGGGAATTTAAATCTACAAAATCTTATAGCCATCTTTTTTTTTTTATCAACATCAGACTTTTTTGGCAAATGAAAACGTCATCTACTCAGTGGTGAATAATTTATTTAGTTCATAGGAATGAAAGAGGAGGTGGTACGAAATAAAGACGATGTGAACAATTTTGTTAACCATTACCCAACCAGATATGTCAGCTACACGTAAAAATCACTCCTACTTACGTTTAATGAGAAAGCAGGTGAAACAGTTGGCGGGTGGGCCGAAAATTTCATAAGGCCATAGGCTGACTATGATGGAGTGTCGCTAACATTGTGAACCCGTGCATGCATTAATTTCAACTGTTCTCATCAATAACTGAATTGTTTCTTTCCATACACGAGTGTTGGTTGAAATATTCAAAGATTGGTATGACGAAGGACGCATTCCAGAAGCTGAGTAGAGTATTAAGAGACAGGAAAATTTCATTAGAAACAAAGAAGAGAGGACTGGATTGCTATGTGATGTCTGTTCTTCAATATGACAATGAATGCTGAACAATATCAGATGAAGGAAAAACTTGAAGCAGCGGAAATGTGGTTCTACAGAAGGATGCTATGAATATCATGGATCGAGCATGTGAGCAATGATGAGGTTTTGGAGAGGATGAAAACGGAAAGAAAATTAATACTGAGCATCAGAAAGAGACAACTGAAGTTCCTGGGAACAAAATCATAAGAAACGATATTCAGAAGTTTCAAGGTTGCAGTTCTTACAATAGTGCAGAAAATCGATAATATATATATATATATATATATATATATATATGTGTGTGTGTGTGTGTGTGTGTGTGTGTGTGTGTGTGTGTTTATATATAAATGCAAGGTGTTTGTGTGTGTGTCTGTTTTTATGTCTGTATGTGTATTTTTTCAGTCCTTTTATTTTAGTTTTTGCTTCGGGTTTGGCTCTAAGTAGGTATAATTGTAGTTCTTAGTCTCAGCCATGATACCATTTACTCAGAGGACTTATTTAGTCTGCAATATTCAGTTTACGAATAATAGTGCAGAAAATCCTTAATATATATATATATATATATATATATATAATGCAAGATGTTTGTGTGTGTATCTGTTTATCTGTCTGTATGTCCTTTATACAAATCCACAATTTTTATCCGATTCTCACCCAACTTCACACAAATATTCTTTAGGCTGAGTCTGAGTTCCAGGACCATGGATTAGTTTTAAAGCTTTCATTACACCCGAGCAACGCCGGGCTATACTGCTAGTATATACACACACACACACACACACACACACACACACACACACACATATATATATATATATATATATATATATATATATTACAATTGTTTCCCAAATGTACAATGCTAAAAAAAATACGCAACGGTAAAACACAAACGTTAAGTAATAAAGGCAATATTTATTTTATTACTACAAAATTTCTGCAAATCTCGAGCGAGGTTCTGGTAATTTTTTTTCTATTATAGCCTTACTTTCTTTCCACTCGCAGGCCTCGGCTCATTCATAGGACTAAATATGATATTGCAACACCTAAAAACAAAAGAGAAGTTATTTCATTAGCGTGACAAACCTGTCAAATATCTGACTGCCACGAATGACCCTGATTCTGACTATCAAAGATAATTACGCTAGTTTGAGACGGCAATTATAAAAAAAGCAAAGAAAGTCCTTGCCGAGTCGTCTGACCGCTCGACAGCCAAAGAGAATTAAAAATGAATTCTGCTTGACACCGTCAAGGGAAA
>JBBBDQ010000514.1:1900000-1915000 GCA_037127315.1 Ascarosepion bandense | reverse complement strand
ATTTAGTCATCAATCAACGACATCATAATAAAGAAAACAATCAGCAAAGAATAAATTAAATTCTTGGATACGATATAAAACCGACGACTGAAAAAAACACCCTATACACATCTACACACACACACACACACACACACACACACACACACACACACACACACGCACACACACACACACACACACAAAAAAAACTATCCGTTTGACCGTTTATATGACGTCAACTTTAGTGACTTGAAATTGTTTCGATCAAACGTGAGAAGACTAGAATGAAAACAGTTGTGTAACTACATACAAAACATTCCTTGAAAACGAATGACATATGGTTCGAAAGTACTCGGTAAAGAAAAATTATCTATATAAAAGGCGATCTGTGAGTCTCTGTGTGACTGTAATCTATGCATGCCTACATTTTTTAAGCTACGCTATTCAAACTTTCTAGGGACACATATCTACAGGGAAGCCAGGTGGACACATACTTTTTGAGTTTAATTTCAGCAATTTTCCCTTTCACACTTTTTGGCCAATGGAGCCGATTGTTTATATTTGCTCCTTAAAACATCTAAGATCTAAAATGGTTACTAGATTACGTCCCAGAAATCAAATCACACGTGTCAAACGCGACTAAAAAAATGAGTCTTTATATTTCATTTTTATTCAGACGTTTTAAAATTCATTTGGTCAACAAAAAATCTTAATGTTTTTCCCCGTAATTTTAAAACAACAGAAATATTTAAAAAAACTTTTTTTTTCAAACAAAAACGTAATATTTAAAGAAAAACGTGCCAATGATTAATTTAATTTTTTAAGGTTTTTTTTCAGAGTTATTATTTCATACTTCAAAAAATAAATTTAAAAAATAAAGCATTTTTTCGCTAAATATTTAATGCAGAAAATCAACTATCTGCAACTTGTGTGGCATTAATGTAACTTTTTCCTCTAAAATTAAATGTCTACATTTTTAAATATTCTTCGAAAATTTCTGAAATTCATTTAGTCAACAAAAAATGTAAATATTTTAGCCCGTAATTTGGAAACAATTTAATTATTTAAGTTTTTTTTTTCAGGTTTAATATTTCATACTTCAGAAAATAAAATTAAAAATAAATTAAGCTTTTTTTTTTACTAAATATTTAATGCAGGAAATCAACTATCTGCAATTCGTGTGGCATTAATGTAACTTTTTCCTCTAAAATTAAATGTCTACATTTTTAAATATTCTTCGAAAATTTCTGAAATTCATTTAGTCAACAAAAAATGTAAATATTTTCCCCCGTAATTTTAAAATAAAGACAAACGCAATGTTGTTTACAATGTCACACAAAACATCAACTCACATTTACGCAAAACAAAAGAAAATAGAGTTTTTAATGGAATTTTTTAACAATTTTTAACAACATTTTTTTATATTATTATTATTTTTTTTCATATAACTGAGTTTTTAAGTGAGGCGGCGACTACAAGCGCTCGGAAATTGCAACACGCTGCATTAATCATCTCATTAAAAAATGTTCTGAGTTGCCCGGGCAACGCCGGGTTATGATGCTTGTATAAAATAAAAGATAATATGAATTTTTGCAAATTTATTGACAACACAAAATAATTAATTTGGAAATTTGAACTATTTAGTTAAAAATATTTACAGACAGAACTTGTTCATATTCTTTAACAAAACATGTTAGAAAGAATTATTGCTGCTCAAATACACCTTATATATATATATACATATATATATATATATATATATATATATATAACTTAGAGAGAGAGAGACAGACAGACAGACAGAGACAAAGAGAGACAGAGTGAGAGAGAAAGAAAAAAGAGAGAGAATTGAGCTGTGATGATGTTTAGCGTCAAGATTGTTGTTCTTTCGCGGGTCAATACAATAAAAAGAGGTCCGTCTGAATGACAAGAACAAACACACTAAAAGTCAGTTAAGCGGACACCTATATAATATAAACCAGTTGAGCCGACACCAAATCACGTGTGCATTAAAAGCAATAAAAGAAATCAAACACCTGAACAATAAAATGAACATCAACCAATCGCAAGTAAGACCACTCCCACAGAATGTCAAATTACACCAAGCTATAAATAAGTGTCTATTATAACACCTATATCAAACAAGATGAGAACAAAAGTTCGAAATAATTCCAAGATTCGTCCTCGTCTTTGTTGTTGTTATCACTACGTTTCCTCAGATGCGTATCAATCTGAGTAACCCAAAGGAAATTCCGAACTGAACCCTTTATTTAATCTCATATCTCAGGATATAGTCTACTTATTTTCATTTAGTTCTGCTCAGTTATTTATTTGGCTCTTCCCAGTTTCCACGTTGGTTGAACCAGTGATTGAACTTACAACCAGTATGTCGACAAATTCACAAACCATCAATTTTTTCAATGTTTAGCCCGTAGACAGTTTTTCTTCTATGTGCCCTGTCGTTTTAGGACGAAGGCGATCATGGCTTTCCATGTCCTTCTATCCCTGGTGGCTCTTAGCACGCTTTCTCCTGTTGCACCTCGCAACCCCCGTTCTGTGATCCACCTGATCAGGCTCTTCAAACATGTTATCCGCTGCTTTCCCCTGTTTCTTTTCCCCTCTATCAGGGAATGTCACAAGCAACTCATTAAGCTGATACTTCGGTTCAGTTCAATTTCCTTTTTGCCTAGTTTCTTAAGCAGTGCTATGAAAATCGTTCCGCTTCGGTCTTCCGTGACATTGCCACTGTTGCAGATTTAATTTATTAATTCTGTAATTTTTCTACATCGAAATCGTCTAAGGTTGTCAGTATATCTATTACAGTGCAGTCTGGTCCTGCTGCTTTGTTTCCATTCAGTTTGGCATTCTCTGTTCATAAGGGGTCGAAGAATGCATACCTTAAAATGCCATGTTGAAAATGGCTATTTCCCCAGTAAGTTTTATCTAAATTTGCAAATAAATAATGATCTCGTGGCCTAGGGGTAGAATCGCCGACAGTCACCAATTCAGTCGGGTTTCAATCCTGGGTTAGGAAGCGACCGAAGTCTAAGCTGTACTGATGAGCTGTAATACAGCGAAACGGATCTGTCTGCGGATGACTATAGTATATATATATATATATATAAATGTGCGTCTGTGTAAATAGTTTCGAATGCCTATATTTCTACATTATTTCGTTTTTTTTGGGGTCTAGTATTTTACATTGATTTTTAAAACTAATTATTGCTACAATCCTAATAATGCTCTATATTTATCTCGAGATTGAGCACTTTATGATAAAAATACTGCTTGCCAAAATGACTTTTTATCAGTAAATCACTGAAAAACAACAATCCTAGCAGTAAGCATTATCAGAACACAACTCTCTCTCTCTCTCTCTCTCTCTATATATATATATATATATATATATATATATATTGAAGGTGTGTATGTGATTATTTTTATTTATAAGTTTTTCCAAGCTTTTATATTTAGTCTTGAGAAAAAAAAACGAAATGTGACTTAATCAGCGGTAGTTTTGAGCGCGCGCACACACACACACACAAACACACACACACACATATATATATATATATATATATATATATATATGTGAGTGAAAGAGTGAGTGCGTGAAAGTGGGAGAGATCGAGTGATGTGAGAGAGTGAGTGGTAGATGTAGATGTAAATATATTTTGCCCTGGGAATTTATTTTGCTGTCTTCAAAATTCCGAAATATATGGCAACAACAACCCCCACTATCCCAACCTTAAACTCTTGAATTGATCGATTTAGAAGTGATCACTTCTCTCTGAAAATGATCGATTATAATTTGTCTAAATGTCAGGAATGATTGATCTCTCATTTCAAATATTACAGAACTTTTCTTCTGAGATCAGATTACAGTCTTTCTCTTTTCCTATTACTTTAAATAATAATAATAATAATAATAATAATAATAATAATAAACGGAAGTCTGGAACCGTCACTTCTACAACGATGGGTATACAATCATTGTATTTTACTGTTTTCTTCTTTTTCTTCTTCTTCTTTTTCTTCTTTTTATTATTATTATTATCATCATTATTATAAAGTAAAGAGAGGTAAACATAAAGACTGCACTCTCATCGTACTAGTGGTGATGGTGTTAGACCTGTAAATTATTATTATTATTATTATTATTATTAGTTTTTTTTGTCACTTTTCATCATTTTTTGATTTCTGCTTTGGTAGCACTACCAGCCAAATCTGCGGAAAGACCTAAGGCAGGCCGTGGTGTGTCGTTATGGCTCAATTTCATGTTTTTTCTATCTCCCCTATCATCCCTAGCGTTACATAGACAAAGTTCTCCTTAGTGTGTGGGCTGTACTTAACAAGACAAATTTTTGTATATCTCTTAAGCTGGTGTTTCCAGGGATTCTTTCAATGTGTTGCTTTGTTCCATTTTTCATCATTCCAAGTGCACCTACTATCACTGGCAAAACTGTTGTTTTCAATTTCCACATTTTTTCTATTTCAATTTCCAGGTCTTTATATTTTGACAGTTTTTTTAATTTCTTGGTTATTATGTTACAATCCGCTGGAGATGTCATATCAATTAATGACGTTTTTTCTTTCTGGTTTTTAACAATAATGTCCGCCTATTTGCTTCAATTTTTCTGTCTGTGTAGATGGTGTAATCCTATAGAATGATGACATCTTCTATTTCTCTAACCGGTGCTGGGTGATGTTCATACCAGTGTTTGTTTACAGATTTTCCATAGTGTTTGCACATTGTCCAATGTAACTATTGCCCCACTCTATCGTGGCGAGTTTTATATTCATTTGGGGCAAGCACAGAACAGCCTGAGATTAGGTGGTCTATTGTTTCTTGGTGTTTATCACAAAACCTGCATTTTGGATCTATATTATTATGCATAATATTTGCCTGAAAGTTTCTAGTGAAAATAGTTTAGTCTTGTGCTGCAAAAATAAAGCCTTCAGTCTCAGACTTTAATCTAGATGCACGTAACTATCTATGAGTATTAACTTCATCAACATTGAATTTATTGGCACGTTCATGAAATATATTGGCTCCGTAGAGTTTTGTCTTGCTTCATCTGTTCAAGAGCTTTATCTTTGGCTTTCATTTACATATTGTTTGCCGCAATATTTGCTTCTTGGCTTCTGTTTTGATTTTCTGCAGAATCTACTAAATGTAAATCTCGTTTGATGAAATTGATGATGACGGGTGATACTTTGTACATATTAATAGTCTTTAAGATCCAGGAATGTGGTACACTGTAACACCCCAACGGACGGTCCAACAATTTCCTCCGGCGGCCGTTCTCCACGCTGTGATGTTTGCCGGGAGTTTGTTGAAAATATCGGAGCCTCAAGCTGGGGGTACAAGATTAAACTATAAGGAACGAACTTCCACAACTTGGATGAGGTGAAAGGATGCTTTATTTCGTTTAGAGATAGCATTTTCGGTTGGGGCAGGCGAATGTGACACACAGCTCTAACTCTAATTAATAGAGATCAACAAATCCGAACTGACCGAAACAAGACGAACGGAGATTCTTACTTCAAGCTCGCGCCCGGCTGAACTCCTTTTAAAACTCACTAACTTACTTCTATTTATTTAAAATGAATCCGGAAATCAGGAAATCCGGAAATGCTTTAAACCACCGCTTGATAAGCAATTGGCGACTGCAAGTCCGAAATTTTAGGGCACTTAAATTTTCCTTCTATTGATGTGTAAACATCTTGCGGACTTAGTATTTTTTCCAGGATTTTTTTTTATCTTTTTATCTTAATAAAGCTTCTACTGGAAAATTCTTAATGTGTGGTCAAGATACACTAAAAGACAGCCTTTGACCTGCTCATTCGAAAAAACCTATTTCCTGAACTTTATCTTTTATCACATTAAATCACCGAGTCAAGAGTCAAATATTTAGCGGAAGAGTGGTAGGATTTAAAACATTAATCGGATACCGTTGTCTCTTCCACAATTTTCCTCATAAAAGAAAAGGCGTTTATTTATTTATTTTTTTCCTCTTCTTTTTCACTTTTGTTAAATATGTTTTTAAACTATTTTCTATTCCAATCTATTTTCTATTTTAATCTATTATATTAAAATACATATATGCCTAGTTATCGTGTCACAACACTATCGAATGTCTTACGATAATCAATCCAAGCAGTACTAAGATTTTTCTTTGCATTGTAGCAGTTTTCCAGGATCATTCTGTGAATAAGCAATTGGTCTCTTTACATCCGTAACAGTCACATTTGCACTCTTTTTGTTCAAACAGTAATATGTCATTTCTTTCCAAGAGAAAATATGTCTCTTTTGTTAAAATATATATTAATAATTTGTATGTTGTCGGAATGGCATGTAATTGGTCTGTAGTTTTTCGGATTGTTTGCGTCACCATTCTTGGGTAGAAGAAATGTAATTTGCTTAGTCATCTATGCAGGAATTTTAGTGGGATCGTTAACCATTTCTTCTTCTTTGACTAGTTTTATGTGCTGTATTTAAGTAATATATCCAAAAGTTAGGAATGTTATCTATACCTGGAAATTTCCAATTGTGTGCTTTTTTCAGTGCACATTTAACATCCTCTTCAGTGATTCCAGCCCATGTCTGTTCTGGTTTATTTTTCATTCGTTCTATCTCTTGTGCAATCCAATTTACTTTTTTGTTATGTTCTTTAGGGCAAGCCCATATTTTTCCCAGAACTGTATAACTTTTTCCATTTTGTGGCGGGGGGGGGACTGTCACTTCAATTCTTTTTTTACCTATTTCCCTGTAAAATTTCCTTGCATCGGTTTGAAAAATCTTGTTTTGTCTGTAGAATCTTGATCTTTTCTCATAGCGTCTTATTCTTTGAGCCTTCAGTTGTATTGTTTGCTTTATTTTTTCTTTAGTTGATAAGAGTTCGTTTTCATTTCTAATGTTGTATTTTCTTTCGACTCTTCTCCCTTTTCTAGATCTTACATTTATTCCTCTTGTCAGTTCATCGAGTACTGATAGTTCACTTTTAAGTTGTTTGATTTCGTTTTCTATTTTTCTATTTCAAGTTGGATGTTCATGTCTGCGAGACTGCCTTGTTTTTAATTTGATGTTCAATTTTTTTGTTGCTGCTATTGCTTCATTGAGATTTATATGAGTTTTTTTTTTAATCATCTCACCCCAAGCAAGGCATTCCACTGCCACTATTGCACATGGGGCTACATAGGGGAAGGTAAAGAGAAGGAATGGTTAGACATAGGGAATGTCAGGAGGAAGGTGACAGATGAATAAGGATAGCGAGGATGAGGGTTGGGAAGAGTGCTTGATAGAATGGGAGCAGGTTAGTGTGTTAGGAGGTGTCTATTGACCTTACATTTAAACTCCTGGAGATTGTAGCCGTCGGGGAAGCAATCGTTTGGAAGAGAATTCCACAGTCGGGAAGTGCGAGGAAAGAAACTGTTGGAGTAGAAGTTACGGTTGCATTTTATCGGTTTCACTGTAAAAGGGTGGGATCTAGTTGCTAATCTAGTATCTCGTTCAAATTCGTATTTAGGGGGCACTAGTGATCTAAGTTCATCGGAGCAGAAGCCATGAAAGTATTTGTAGAAGAGACACAGGGAAGCCACGTCGCGCCGGTGAGAGAGAGACTGAAGGCGGTCTGCCAAGTCGGTATCTATCACATTACAGACCCTCCTCTGAACCTTATCGAGAAGCACTTGGAGAACAGCAGGGGCACCCGACCAGATATGGCAGCAGTATTCAATACACGGGCGGATGGTAGGATAGATTTAGACGGAAAAAACTTCCGGGCCCTACACAGAGAACCGACTTTCATAGCAGCGGATTTAGCAATGGATTCGAAGTGTCTTCTTCATCCAAAATTAATTTGAGTGCTGCATTGTAGAGCTTAATAGTTTCGAGATTATGCTTTTTTAGTTATAATTTTGGGAGCTGTTCTCGTTCCTTCATTGCATAATTTTGTATTTGACTTATATGGTTCTTGATTTCTTCCTTGGCTTCTTGAATACTGTTCTTGCTTTCTGTAAAATAATTCTGTTCAATGCGTTTTTAACTCGTTTCGTTGTCGTCTTGTAACTGACTCAGATCACACCTTTCCAAACACGTCTAAACTTTCGACATAATCTTCACAGTGATTTGTGTGTATCTCGGTTTTTACATTATGACCGGTGGCTTGTGTGATGTTATTACTTTTTTTCTGATTCCGGTTCCCTTTCATATTTTGTTGATTCGTCTATTCTGGTTGCAATTCTTTTTATCTCATCAATTTCAGCCTCTGTCAATCGGTTATTTCGCATGATGTATCTTCGTACATTGGCTAATTTATTTTCGTCAATGTACTTTCTTACTTTTATTATTATTATTTGGAGTAGATAGAAGACTAAACTATCTCCCGGTTCACACTCCACCCACGTCTATTGAACAGGTGAAGAGGCTCATCCCTTGTTTCCTGTTTAGGATGCGGTTTCCAGTTTTCTCTTTTCCAATATTTTCACTCTTTTCTTTTTTTCAATTGGAGTAGATAGTCTAAACTATCGCCCGGTTCATATCTCTTATTATTATCATTATTATTGTTATCATCATCATCATCATCATCATCATTATTATTATCATTATTATTATTATTATTATTATTAAATGAAGAGAGGAAAGGAAATACACTGTATTCTTATCGTAGTTGTCGTGATGATGTTAGACCAGCCATTTGTCTTGCATCTTCTTTTCTTCTTTCTTTTTTATATCTATTTATAAATCTTTTTGCTTTATTTCTTCTTTTTTCTTTATTCTTCTTTTTCTTCTTTTTTCCTCTTCTTTTGTTCTTTCTTCCACTTTTTCCTTTCTTTCTTTCTTTCTTTCTTTCTTTCTTGCCAACAAGAAAAAGGGCATTCTCTAAATAAGATATCTGAGGCTATGATAGCTTCTCGTAATTAAATGGTAAAAACACACTTGTCTTATTCGATAAAGGCAATATGGATGAGATTCTTGTTAGGAGACATTCTGTTTAATAAAACTTTCCATTTCGATGGCAGAAGATCTGAATTTCACCCCTTAAACAAAGCAAAAAAAAAAAAAATGGGTAACTTTTCAAACACGCGAATCCCTGAATATAAAACTCACAGCTAGAAGAAATAATGCCAGTTTATAAAACAAAATCAAATAATTACTTTCAAATAAATTTTTATTTCTATGTCAATTTTCTAAAAACAATTGCGGTTTCAAATCTATATTTTTTCAATTTGTCCGGAAGTAGAAATGAATAAACGTGGTAATCACAAATCAAGAGCAGTAACCAGTGATCGACTGCCTTTTGTTTTTTCTTTTTGTTGAAAATTTCATTTTTACTGTTTTCTTAAAACAATAGTTTCCATAGTGTCCATCTTATTTATAAAAAAATGAAAGTTTTTGTAATTAAACAATGACTTCGTATCAGCGCGTTTTTTTTTCCTTTTTTTCATTTTACGATTTGCAGCAGATTTTTTTGTAACAGCGGGCCCTGTTTTACCGAATAAGAATAAAAATTGATGAATTAGAAGTAATATAAACTTTAAATTTGCAAAATAAATTTCTCCAAATTTCGTAAATTAAAGTAGTGGTGGGTAGTAGTTGTAAAAGAATATTTTTTACCAAGATTGTCTAAATAAGAAAGGTTTTGAAAATTAATTTGTTTTATTTGTGAATAATTCTATAATGCTTTAAAATTCGACAATTAGATGATTTTTTAAAAATAATTTTCAAATCAATGTGATTTCAGGTCAAAAGAGAAAAACAAAATCCTAAAATTTCCTTAACAAATTTCTGGTCCCAACCGACGCAAGAAAAGCAAGATTTTTAACCAAAATTTGGAATGTTTCAGAAATGTTAAAAAAATTTAATAATAAAAAACTTTTTCTCTTACCAATGACATAAAAATGCTTTTTCAATTACTTAATTATAGCAAAAATTGTATTTATTTCTTTAATTTATTTATTTATTATTTTAATTTATCTATTTTAATTAATTTTTATATATTTTTATTTTTAATTTATATATTTATTTAATTTAAAAAAAATATTTATTTAAATTTTTATTTATATATAAATGCTTTTTCGCTTAACAATGACATAAAATCTAACGATAAAAACATAGTTTTGTTAAGTTTGAAGTATTTTTTCTTCATGGTGTACACATCTTTTTAGCGGATCTGTGGAGGTACGTACTCCAACGCCTTTCATTTTGTTAAAAATTTTACCTTCAGTGTTTAAAACTATTTTTGAATTGGAAACACAAACAGCCGGGTACAGCGTTTGGTCGATAAAATCGACCATTGCAGGATTTATTGATCCGTCCAAGACAAAGAAAGAGAGAACAAGCGAGAAGATAAAAAGAAGAGAGAAAGAGAGAGAGAGAATCGCAGGGTATCAGTTGCATACGGGGACGCTAAGAGTCTAATCGTTCCAGGCGTCACCTGCTTGTCGAATTTACTTCAAAGCCCCACGAAGCATTGAAGACGCTAAAGAAGAGGATATGCTCTTTTGAAGCGAATGCGCCTTTACAAAGATCCATTGAAGAATCCACCGGTAAAGGAAGATAACATTGATCGCTTGAAATGAAGCGAGATGCAAATGATGACCAAAGCAGTGAGGAAAAAGGGAAAACATTGGTTGAAACCTCGTCTACGGAAGGACACAGGCAGTCGGGTCGCCAACAAAGCCTACACTTTCACACTCTGTACACAAAGATGGTGGAAGCCAGTCGAGGGGATAGGAATGCAACATGTCAGATTGACCTGGCTGAGTGGTAAATGTTTACGATGTTCCCGACAACGGAAAACTTGTCGGATCGTTGTGTTTACATTTCTTTAAATATTTCAAAACTTAAAAAACCGAAACTTTTGTGGTGCAGTGGATATCGACTCAGAATAAGAAATCGGAGAGCCGAGTTCGAATTCCAGTTGAATTGATTGGCATTCACTTACGCACAAATAACCCTGGGAACGGTATTAATCCGTCGTTTCTTCCTCCATTCATGGGTTAAATAGCAGGACAGATTCGACAATTAGATGGATTTTTTAAAAATAATTTACAAATCAATGTGATTTCAGATCAAAAGGGAAAAAGAAAATAATTTCCAAATTCCAGAGGAATTCCTCCGCATTCACTAACGCACAAATACCCCTGGGAAGAGTATTAATCCGTCGTTTCTTACTCCATTCATGGGTTAAATAGTAGGATAGATTGGGTTCTAGAGCCTTGGTTGACAACCAGTTTACAACAGAAAGTAATGGCAAACTAATGTGGGAAAATCTTTTCCTGAATCAGTCATGTGTCTTTTATGACATGATCGCCCAGTCGTGTATCATGTATGGCACTTAATTGACTGACCAATCCAATATCCATAAACTCTCTCTCTCTCTCTCTCCCCATATATGTACATAAGTGTACAGTCTATGACAGTCTACTTAATGCATGAACGCCATCTTTAAGGCCTGAAGATTAAAACAAAGCGAGTTTAAAAAGATAATATATATATATATATATACGACGGGCCAGTGTTGACCTCAGTGTCCACTTTATATTTACACTCAAACCCTCATACTACGCCTACTTACCCATCAATATAACATAACTGAAAACTAATTTTTTATCATATATATATATATATATATATATATATATATAATGCTGAATTCTACATTCGGTATATAGTTATTTCAGCGAGAAAATTCTCGCTTCTTCAGTAATGATCAAAAACAAAAATTTATTAATTCAAATTTTTGTTTTTGATCGTTCCTGAAGAAGGGAGAATTGTTTTCACTGAAATAGCTATTCAAAGAATGTATAATTCGGAATTTTTTTTATATAATATTTATATTTGTAAATAGATTATACTATTTGCATCGAGCCCTCCATCTGGATCATTTTTAATATTAATAAAATGAATATTTATAGGATCTGGCTTTTGAGATTTTACCTATATGCACTTTATTTACTTTGGATTATATATATATATATATATATATATATATATATATATATATATATATATTTAATCATTTCACCCCGAGCAAAGCGGAAACGCCACTGATGTGCAGGGGGCTGCATAAATGTAAAAAGATTAATTAGAAAAGAGTGAGGAGTACAAACTAGTTAGAAAGGAACAATAGAAAGCTGAGAAAGCAGGTGCGATGACAGATACATAGGTGGAGAGAAAGGGAAGGTTATACAGGGGTGGGGAGAGAGCTAGAGTCCAGTGGTTAGTAGTTGAGTATTGACTTTGCATTTAAATTTATGGAGGTTGTAGCCGTCAGGAAAGCAAGAATACGGGAGCGAGTTCCACAGGCGGGAAGTGCGAGAGAAGAAGCTGCAGGAGTATACTGTAACATCTAATAAAACAACCAATATGATTTCTTATCAAATGAATTCAGTATCCCGGGGGTCGAGGTGGCAGGAAAACATCAGATTTATTAACAGCTTCGACGTTTAGGGAATAATTTGAAAATAAGTTGTGTTCAAGAGGAGAAACTATTAAAAAAATGAACAATATACATGTATATTCACCGATCTTGGCTTTTTGTTTACATCCTGTGAATAAGGTGTTGCGAATAGCTGCCTTTCTCTGCCGTGTGCCGATAGCGCAGCGGAAAGATATCCTTCTAATGACAAATCAATCGGATTTCGATCCCGGCTTGAGTGAAAAGGGTTAATCAGGCTGCACGGATGAGCTGTGATACTGAGAAACAGCCTTGTTTGTAGATGATTATATATATATATATATATATATATATATATATATATATATATATATATATATATAAGCAGGTTTTATTAAAAATGAAAGACAAGGTGTGATGGGAAAGTTTTTACAGTGTTCGGTATATAATACATACCACTACTCTTCTTTTTTTTTTTAATCGTATCACCTCGAGCAAGGCGGTAATACCACTGATGTGCAGGGGGCTATGTAATAGTGAAAAGATTGGAAAAGAGAAAGCCGGAAACCACATCCTAAACAGGGAACAAGGTATGAGCCTCTTAACCTGTTCAATAGACGTGGGTGGAGTGTGAACCGGGCGATAGATAGATCTATCTACTCCAATTGAAAAAAAAAACCAAAGTGAGAAGATTGGAAAAGAGAAAAGCCGGAAACCACATCCTAAACAGGGAACAAGGGATGAGCCTCTTAACCTGTTCAATAGACATGGGTGGAGTGTGAACCGGGCGATAGATAGATCTATCTACTCCAATTTTTAAATTACATATGACACCACATACACGTAAAATAGCATTCATCCTCGAAAATACCTAAAAGTATATCCGAATACCAGTTGTTGTAAGCGTTGATTGACAGATGAGCGTTGTGGTGCGGTGGATGCCGGCTTGGAAGGGGAAATCGGTGAGCCGAATTCAAATTCCAGTCGAACATTCTGCATTCACTTTCGCACTGGTACCTTTGGGAAATTAATCCGTCTCTTCCCTCCAGTGATGGGTTAAATAACTGAGGTCTGCTGTTCATGCGATCAGTGGCGAACTTCTGCAACAATTGTTTGTTATCAGCGGTTCCAAAAAGTGTGGATGGTTCTACACAAACCTTCACCACTCTAAAAAATTCTCTGTGTGGCAGTCTAACTAAGTTGGACACTCATACGTCTAAATCGACGGGAGAGTCCATAATATATATATATATATACATTCAGAAATTATAACATGTATATTTTATAATATCACTACAAAAGAAGCTATTTTGTTTCAAACCTTCTTTCTAAGACACAAGAAGTGTCGAAACAAAATTACTACTTTTGCAGTGATATTATAACATGTTCATGTTATAATTTCTAAAGAAATATTATTAGCTCTACTTTGTATTGAGCACTTTGATAAGAACAGTGTTTATTTAGATACGGAATATTATTTCATCCATACGTACCCTATACTTGGTTATATATATATATATATATAAGTTTGTAAAAGTATTACTGATACAACATATATATATATATATATATATATATATATATGTTGTATCAGTAATACTTTTACAAACTTTGGTGGTAGATTTCTCACACCAAAACAAGGACAAAAGTTCATATAAATATATGCTCATACATTCTTCGTTTTTGAGGTGAAAGTTTGAGTCTGAATATCAACCTCTGTGGGTTATTTAATGCCAAAAAAGGTCGGGTTTTAAGGTGTCTTTTTTTTTTCATGTTCGGTCATAGTGAGAAAGTTGATTTAATCAGATTTTAATTAAATTATTTATTTTTATTTTTGAAAATGAAGATGTTTTCTCGTATTGTATTCAAAAATGTATATCTGGTAATAATCTTTTTCCTTCAAAAATGCGTTATGGTATTTTTTTCCTTCAAAAATGTTTATTTTTCTATAAAATTCCATTTTTCTACTTTCATAGTGTTTTGTCTCCAGTCGCGGGTTAAACAATTTGCCCATAGCTGGGAACCTAACAGGCACTACCACTCCGGGTCAGAGTGGACCTGGAAACAACAGAAATTAAGAGGCGGTTCCATGCTCCTCACAACCTCCCAATCAGAAGTATTGCTGCCGGATGCAGTTTATCGTCATACCAAGTTTAAGTTTAAAGCTTACGGAAGGTACTGTTAAATGTGCAATCCAAGTTACAATCCAAAAATACTTTTACAAACTTTCTAGCCACGAATCCTGTCTCAGCAACGCGACGCTAAAAAGCAGCATAGGTTGGATGACTTGGCTGTCTTCGTCTGGAAAAGCTATCTAGTCCAACCGTGCTGCCTCGCGTCCATTACCATTCGCGCGACCGTACGTAAAAAATCATATTTGCTTGCACACGATATGAAAATCCTGCCATTCTTAATACTTCTCAGTTAAGTCACGACTGCACAGTTGAACATTGAATACAGACGAGCCGCAAATGTATACGAATTACAAGGTGTGATGGTTTAATTTTTACACAGTTCGGTATATAACACATACACTACTCTACATTATATATAACACTACAAACATTCTGTTACACGTAAAAGAGCATTCATCCTCGAAAATACCTAAAAGGAT
>JBBBDQ010000514.1:1890000-1895000 GCA_037127315.1 Ascarosepion bandense | reverse complement strand
ACAGTGTTTTTCAAACAAAAACAACATATGTAAAAACAAAAAAGTGCCAATGGTTAATTTAATTATTAAAGTTTTTTTTTTCAGATTTAATATTTCATATTCCATAAAATGAAATTTAAAAAAATAAAGCATTTTTTGCTAAACATTTCATGCGAGAAATCAACTGTCTGCAATTCGTGTGGCATTAATATAACTTTTTCCTCTAAATTTAAATGTGTACATTTTAGAATATTTTTCGAAAATTTCTGAAATTCATTTAGCCAACAAAAAATGTAAACATTTTCCCCATAATTTTGAAACAAAAACAAACGCAATGTTGTTTACAATGTCACAAAACATCAACTCGCGTTTACGCAAAACAAAAGAAAAAATATTTTTTAATGGCATTTTTTAATTTTTAAACAACAATTTTTTATATAATTATTTTTTATATAACTGAGTTTTAAATGATGCTAGTATATACATATATATATATATATATATATATATATTCAGAGATACAGTCTCACAAAAGACATTGAAAATGATATACTGGGACCAGTAGGGCATATATTAGTATTTATGATGCATCAGTTTTTTATGATTTTTTTCGATATATCTCCTTATTTTTCTAATCTATCTATCTATCTATCTATCTATCTATCTATCTATCTATCTATCTATCTATCTATCTATCTCATTCTGTTCACTATCTATCTATCTATCTATCTATCTATCTATCTATCTATCTATCTATCTATCTCAATCTGTCTATATCTATCTATTATTCAGTAATTATCTATTTATCAATCGATGTTCATTATCTATCTATCTATCTATCTATCTATCTATCTATCTATCTATCTATCTATCTATCTATTACTGTCTTTATCCCTCTTCATTAATGAACTTCTTAATGTCATCGGATTCCAAGTAGGTATGTATGCAGTTGAACACCACCTGTTTTAATCCTGTCTTAATAGAAATTCTGCCAAGAATGATAAAGTAAAACTGGCTCCTGCTCTGGAAAAGAACCTCTAATCAGTGGTTAATTAGGGCAGGAAATGATTTGTAAATTTCAATGTCTTCGAAACAAAATTTCTTTCTTTTTACCCACCATAGACCAACTTTTCTGACAGCCATCAGCATGAGAGCAACACACTGCGCCTCCTTGGGTTCATTTGTTCCACTAAACTGAAGTATAGGATCTATAGATGCATCTTATTCTAGAAAATTTTGTGTCACTGTGCCAAGAAGGATCTGCAATATGATCAATCCCGACATGACATCACCACTTCAGTCACTTTATCACCGACATGACGTGGCTTTCCTCTGTCTTTGCTACATATATTTTATTCATAATTGTCGTAACCCTAAAATTAATCACCAAAACGGAGGTTGAGAATAATAGTATATCAACAAATACAAGACTCGAATGTTGCATGAAGTAGATAAACTGCTACTGATCTGCTAGTCAGTATAATCACTCTGTATTTATCTGCCTCCTTGCATAGGCGGAATGCGACACAAGGCCATTTTTAAAGTAAGGTCTCCGAGTCCTTAAGCTTGGCTAAAATATTCCGTTGACCATGCACTAGGCCGGGCCTGGGCTAATGTCGATTTTCCCCAGACGATGCTCTAACCTTCGGCGGAGCTCCGTCTGGGTTCCTACTGTCCGTATGCAGAAGACAGATAATAAAGCCTGCTAGTCTGTATAATTACTCTACTCTACCCCTAATAGTGTCCACGTATTTAAGAGTATAAGAGCATATTCCTGTATATAGGTTGATATACAACAATTCACACTCCACCCACGTCTATTGAACAGGTTAAGAGGCTCATCCCTTGTTCCCTGTTTAGGATGTAGTTTCCGGCTTTCTCTTTACCAATCTTCTCACTTTTTTTTTCAATTGGAGTAGATAGATCTATCTATCGCCCGGTTCACACTCCACCCACGTCTATTGAACAGGTTAAGAGGCTCATCCCTTGTTCCCTGTTTAGGATGTGGTTTCCGGTTTTCTCTTTTCCAATCTTTTCACTATTACCTAGCCCACTACACATCATTGGCGTTACGGCCTTGATCGGGGTGATATGATTAAAAAAAAAATTTTTTTAATGGTAATTGCTCCGATGAGATTTTTCATGGTGCCCTGTCTACGTAAATTTAAATGTGATACTAGATTTGCATTTAGGTCCCATCCTTTTACCTTTTAAATAGTAAAACCTAACCGCCACTTTTACTCCAATCGTTTCTTTTATTGCACTTTTTGCCTGTGGAACACCATTTCATTCACATGCATCCCTACAATCTCTAAAAAAAAAAAATTTTTTAAATTTTAAAAATTAAAAAAAAATTAAAATTAAAATTAAAATTAAAATTTTAAAAATTTTAAAAAAATTTTTAAAAATTTTAAAAATTTAAAAAAATTAAAATTAAAATTTAAAAATTTTAAAAAATTTTAAAAAATTTTAAAAATTTTAAAAAATTTAAAAATTAAAAAAAAATTTAAATACGTCACTTTCTGTCTTCTATCTTTTCGCGTCCTATTAATCTTTTATCTTTTCTTCAATACCTTCTTTGTCCAGTCTTTTCAATCACTGTCACCCTCTGCACGCTAGTGGCAGTTCCCTGAAACTATAGGGAGATGGTTAATGTTTATTAAATCGGCCTTGTGTCATACATAACCGAACACTCTATTTATTCGTTATCATTAGAAGGTTATTATCAGAAAGTTGGTTGGCAGTAGGTTGGAATGTGTGGAAGAATAAAAATATATATATATATTAAAACAGAAATTTATTAAAAGGAAAGAATAATATGATATTCGTATAAGTTAATGTTCAATGGAAACGAGTAATGAGAGTATCAAGCGTTGTAGAAATGTTCGTAAAAGTAATTTGTTTATGCGTACGTACATATGTATGTATGAGCGTTTGTTTGATAGGAATGTTTTTGAATGGAGAAGAAGTAAAAGGAATTAGCACAAAAGAAAGAAGTAGAAATAAGACAATTTGCGACGCGACCTTATATCCGGGTCGATTTGAAGTTTCTCCCGTTACATTTTAGTTGTGTCTCTCTCTCTCGCCGCTCCCACCTGACTGACTGACTGACTAACTGACTGACGCTGACCACTTATAGTCATTTAAATTTTTCGCACAGGATCGCTAAGTCTTTTTTTGGTCTTGCAAATCGCTTCCATTGGTCAGAAAATCAATTTAACATTTACTCGCGAAATCCGGTCTAAGTCTTTTTTTGGTCTTGCAAATCGCATCCATTGGTCAGAAAATCAATTTAACATCTACTCGCGAAATCCCGTCTCGACTTTTTCTTTAAGCACATGGTCAATCCTTTTTCTATTTGGGAAAAACCAGGATTTCCCACGTCATTGTGAAACTTTGTAAAAGTGAAGAAGAAAGTTGCTTTTAATTCTTAATTTCCTATCTACCACACCCCCTTGCTTGGGGTGAAATGAGTAAATAAAATAAAATAAAAAATCTATCCTTCGTTGTTTTTAAACACACGATTTTTCTTTTCGAAAGCAGTTCATCTGACCCCGTAAGTAGTCGTAAACGGCATCTGAATTTGATCGCTTTCTTTGAGAAAAGAAAATTAAGGCCAGGTTATGAAGTGTATTTTTACTCGATCCCCGACCAATTTCGGATGGCCTAGCAAAATGGCGCTCGCAGGCGCGTCAGTTTTTGGTCAAAAATAAGAGAAGACATCTCTTCACATTTGCAACGTAGAGGGTGGTTGTTTACTGATAGACAGAAATTTGACAGTCAACCCTGGAGATATTATGGGTGTAAAGAAGAAAAATTATCGACTAAATGAAGATTGGCATGGTTCGAAAAATATTTTCAGTTTAAGGCAATATGAACCATCCAAAAATAACCTTTCTTGTGAACGTTTATGGGATATTCCCACCCTGCCCCAATACATACATACATGCATATATATATATATATATATATATATATATATATATATATATTCGATGAAAGAAAAAGATTACGAAAAGGTTTTAAATAAAAATGGTCATAAAAATAAATTAGAATATAGACCTTAAATAAATAAGCGAATGAAGAGTAATTCGAGGAAACGAAATAATATTTGGTTCAACCCACCTTTTTATTAAGAACTGAAGTTCAAAACAGGGAAACTGTTTTTCGAATTGATTAGTAAACACTTTCCAAAACCTTTGAATTACACAAAATATTTAATAGAAATGCAGTTAACTTCAGTTACCTGCAGTTTAGAAAATTACATAAAGAGACAAAACACCAAGAATTTAAAAAATAGCGAGCAGCAAAATATTGTTAATGAAAAATGTAACTGCAAAGATAAAAGCAAATTTTCATTTTTACAGAGTTTGTGAAACAGAAAAAAAGCAAAAATTCAAGATACAAATGGACATACAAAAATATATATGTAGGATGTATTGAAGGCAATTTTAAAAAACGTTGGTACAATCATAAATCAACATTCTAGAAATTCTTAAAAAGACTAACCAACTACGCGTGGAAATTAAAAGAAAAAAAGACAAAGAATCTTATGTAATTTGGAGTAAAACAAAAAAGACAGACATTGAAACGGTGGTGATGCCTGCAGATTGTGCCAAGAAGAGAAGTTGGCCATAGTATCATTTCAAGAAAAAGAAATGTTGCTAAATGAAAGGTCCGAAATAATATCAGTGTGTATACATCTTTACGTTTTGGGCTCGTAAAAACCAAGATTTAAATATGCACAAAATTATTTTGCTAGTTGTTGTGACCTCGTCAACAAGATGTTGTTGCCCTGTTGGCGCCAGAAATAAAGACACAAAGCCGGAAAATTGTTAAAGAAGTATATTACAAAGACAGTAGTACAAAAATATACCAGTAAGCAATTATTAAAGTGACTGTTTAGTCTGGCTGTCAGATTTATCTGCTGGAATAGATTCAGCATTCACTCTCTCCGCTACTCTTTCTCTTACTCTTACTCTATATTTACCCTCCCACCACTAGGGTGGATGCCCAAGGCG
>JBBBDQ010000514.1:1882500-1887500 GCA_037127315.1 Ascarosepion bandense | reverse complement strand
ACTCTGTTTCTCCAATGCAGAACTGCTACTTATATATATATATATTTGGACGAGTCCATGTTTCCTATGGGTAGTCAATATAACAAATATAAGTTGTTAACATTAATGGAAGTACATTCCAGAGTTAGATACGTACTTCTAAATAGTGATCAATACGGAAGTAGAGCACAGATATAATAATAATAATAATAATAATAATAATAATAATAATAATAATAATAATTATTATTATTATTATTATTATTATTATTATGTCATTTTTCATCATATTTCGATTTCTGCTTTGGTCTCACTACCAACCAAGTCTGCGGGGAGACCTAAGGCAGGTAGTGGCGTGTTGTTATGGCTCCACTTCATGTTTTTCTATCTTCCCTATCATCCCCAGCATTACATAGATAACGTTTTCCTTAGTGTGTGGGCTGTACTTAATAAGACAATTTTTTGTATATCTCTTAAGCTGGGGTTTCCAGGGATTCTTTCAATGTGTTGTTTTGTTCCATTTTTTATCATTCCAAGTGCACCTACTATCACTGGCACAACTCTTGTTTTCAATTTCCACATTTTTTCTATTTCAATTTCCAGGTCTTTATATTTTGACAGTTTTTCAAATTCCTTGATTGCTATGTTACAATCCGCTGGACAAGCCATATCAATTAATAGACAAGTTTTCTCCTTCTGGTTTTTAACAATAATGTCTGGCCTGTTTGCTTCAATTTTTCTGTCTGTGTAGATGGTGTAATCCCATAGAATGGTTACATCTTCTATTTCTGTAACCGGTGCTGGATGATGTTCATAGCAGTGTTTGTTTACAGCTTTTCCATAATGTTTGCATATTGCCCAATGTAAATATTGCCCAACTCTATCGTGGCGATTTTTATATTCGTTTGGGGCAAGCACAGAACAGCCTGAGATTAGGTGGTCTATTGTTTCTTGGTGTTTATCACAAAACCTGCATTTTGGATCTATATTATTATGCATAATATTTGCCTGAAAGTTTCTCGTGAAAAGACTTTGGTCTTGTGATGCAAGTATAAATCCTTCAGTTTCAGACTTTAATCCAGATGCACGTAACCATCGATGAGTATTAACTTTGTCAACATTGGATTTATTGGCACGTACTGGATATTGGCCATGCAGAGGTTTGTCTTGCCAGCGCTGTTTCATCTTTTCAAGAGCTTTAACTTTGGCTTTCATTTTCATATTTTTTGCCGCAATAGTTGGTTCTTGGCTTCTGTTTTGCTTTTCTACAGAATCTACTAACTGTAAATCTTGTTTGTATTTACTGCCTTCTTTTATTATTGAATATTTTTTCTTTCTTTCTTCATGTTGCCTTACTAATTGTATCATCCAATCCTTTGTTGTTTCTATGTATGTTAGTAAGCCAATAGTTGTTGTCTTGTATGACAATTCCAGCTGAATAAGACCTCTTCCACCTTCTTTACGGGGTATGTATAGACGGTCTACATCAGCCTTTGGATGATGCATCTTATGCTTAGAAAGAAGCTTTCTTGTTTTAGCATCCATTCGCCTGATGTCGTTTAGAGTCCAGTTTAAGATGTTGAAGCTATATTGGACAACTGGGATTGCAAGGCTATTAATGGCCATAACTCTGTTCTGTGAATTTAATTCAGTTTTTAATATCATTCGAAGCCTTCTATAGTACTCTTTACGCACTATTTCTTTCATTTTTTTATGGTGAATGTTTTCGCTCTCATTTACACCTAGGTATTTATAAGCTTCTTCTGGTTTCAATTCTTTTATTGTTACAGCAGGGTCTAGGCTAATTGAGGATGTTTCTTGTATTGATCCACGTAAAACTGTAGCTTTAGCACATTTATTCAAATTAAATTTCATTCCAATGTCTTCGCTGAAGCATTTTACAGTTTGCAGAAGACCTTCCAGCTCATTATCATTCTTAGCATATAACTTTAAGTCATCCATGTAAAATAGATGGCTTATTTTCTTTTGGCCTATTTTATAACCACATTCTGTCTTATTAAGTTGACTGGTTAGTGCTATTAATGATATGCAGAATAGTAAGGGAGATAAAGAATCACCTTGAAATATACCTCTTTTGATGTTTATTTCGTCAGACTTATAGGTTCCATTTATATGATTGAGGTAAAGGGTTGTTTTCCATATAGACATGCACTGTTTGATGAAATTGATGATGACGGGCGATATCTTGTATATATTTAAAGTCTTTAAAATCCAGTAATGTGGCACACTATCGAATGCCTTTCGGTAGTCTATCCAGGCAGTACTAAGATTTTTCTTTGTACTGTAGCAGTTTTCCAGGATCATTTTGTTAATTAGCAATTGGTCTTTACAACCATAACAGCCACGTTTGCACCCTTTTTGTTCAAGCGGTATCATGTCATTTCTTTCTAAGAATAAATATGTCTGTTTTGTTAAAATAGATGTTAGTAGTTTATATGTTGTCGGAAGACATGTAATTGGTCTGTAGTTTTTCGGGTTGTTTGTGTCACCATTCTTGGGTAGAAGAAATGTAATTCCTTTGGTCACCCATGCAGGAATTTTAGTGGGATCGTCAACCATTTCTTGAAGTTCTTTGGCTATTTTTTTATGTGCTGCATTTAAATAATATAGCCAAAAGTTAGGAATTTTATCTATACCTGGGAATTTCCAATTGTGTGCTTTTTTTAGTGCAAATTTAACATCATCTTCTGTAATTCCAGACCATGTCTGTTCGGGTTTATTTTTCATTCGTTCTATCTCCTGCGTAATCCAATGTACTTCCTTGCTAAGTTCTTTAGGGCAAGCCCATATCTTTTCCCAGAACTGTGTGACTTCTTCCATTCTGAGGGGTACTGTCACTTCAATTCTTTTTTTACCTATTTCCCTGTAAAATCTCTTTGTATCAGTCTGAAAGATCTTGTTTTGTCTGTAAAATCTAGCTCTTTTTTCATAGCGTCTTATTCTTTGAGCCTTCAGTTGGATTTTTTGCTTTATTTTTTCTTTATTTGATAAGACGTCATTTTCATTCCTGATGTTATATTTTTTTTCGGCTCTTTTTCTTTTCCTAGTTCTTACATTTATTCCTCTACTCAGTTCATCCAGTACTGACAGTTCACTTCTTAGTTGTTCGATTTCTTTTTCAATTTTTCTTTTCCAAGGTGGATCTTCACGTCTGCGAGACTGCCTTGTTTTTATTTTGATATTTAATTTTTTTGTTGCTGCTGTTGCTGATGCATATATTACTTCGTTAAGATTTGTATGAGGGTCTTCATCCAGTATTGATTTCAGTGCTGCATTGTACAGTTTAATAGTTCGGAGGTTTTGTTTTGTTGGTTGGAATTTTGGGAGCTGTTCACGTTCCTCCATTGTAATACTTTGTATTTGACTTAGATGGTTTTTTATTTCTATCTTGGCTTCCTGTATATTGTTCTTATTTTCCGTCAAATAATTATCTTCGATGTGTTCTGAACTCGTTTTATTTTTGTCTTTTAACTGACTCAGACTCAGATCACACCTTTCCAGCACTTTTAAACTTACATCATTATCTTCGCAGTGATTTGCGTGTTTCACGGTTTCTACATTATGACCTGTGATTTGTTTGATGTTATTACTTTTTATTTCTGGTTCCGGTTCCTTTTCATATTTTGTTGATTCGACTTTTCTTGTTACAATTCTTTTAATTTCATGAATTTCAGCCTCTGTCAGTCGGTTATTACGAATAATGTACCTACGTACATTGGCCAATTTATTTTCGTCAATATACTTTCTATTTGCTTGACCAACTTTTTCACGCCAAATGTCATATGTTTGGCGAGTCATGTTTTTTTGAGGTTTGAGTAACGCTTCATGAAATGCAGTCATAACGACTTTGTACTCCTCACGAGACCATTTTCTTTTTTCTTTCTTTAAATATACGGTTGTAGATCTAGTTGGTGAATTTTCAGGACCATCATTAGGATTATCCTGGTTGTGGGGACCTGAAGATACATTCTTTGTGTAGGAGTTTGTTCCTATGGCAGATTTTTCGACCTCAGGTAGGTTCCCTCCTGAAGGACGGGCTCCCTGTTTATCCACTGGAAGAGCCATACTGGACTTTTTATTTCTATTTGTATTTTTCATGTTTTTCCCACGAGTGACGCACGGGTCCAAAAGTCCACCCAAAGTTGCCCGGCACGTTGGGTAACGGTCTTTTACAAACAGGGTCCCGAAGCCTGTAGGGAATCGTTTGTGACCTCATAACGCAGTAGCCATTCACTCCTCGGCACGATTAACACCTTGAGTTGCGGGTTGTTGTTCGGAGTTTTCCTTCTCCTAAATGGGCTGCCAAGCAACATCTGACATAGACGCGATTGGAATTCAAGGAGAAAGACGGCTCAACGAAACAAAACATCAATATTACTAGAGTAGTTTGTTAAAAAACAACAACAACAAAAAAAAAAACAAAAAAAAACAAAAAACAAGCCAAACATACTTGGACGTAACGGTCGTTCAACGGAAAAAAAAAAATTAAAAAAAAATAAAAATAAATGTAATAATTTGTTCGTCCACTTTATCTTTTATTTTTTCAATAAAGTCGTTGGTCAAAAATAGAATTATCATAATAAGATAAATTAAATAAGTAAATTAAATCAATAAATAAATAAAAATAAATATATTAATAAATACGTAGACTTTCTATAAAATAATACCATATAAATTGTTTTTCATCGGATTTAATTTATTTTCTTGTTTTGTTTTGTTTTTAAGAAAATTATAATAGTTAAAAAAAAATTTTACGAAATATCGACAGCTAAAGGAAATATAATACGGATGATTTTATTTAGGTTAATTTAAAGAACAAACAGATAAATTAAAATAAAGCAGAATTTCATAAAAAAAAAAAAATTCGCTAATATCTAAAGAAAAAATCCTGTTTATATTAAAACAGAATTTCATATTGAGAAAAAGAAAAATTCAAAGAGAGAGACGCTGGTTGAAAAAAACAAACAAACTTGGACGTAACGGCCGTTCAACGGGAAAAA